>VZTG01006163.1:855884-935945 GCA_013397845.1 Melanocharis versteri | reverse complement strand
TCTTCTTCCCGTGGCTCCCCCGCCTCCTCCCCGCCCAAGCCAATGGCAGGGCGCTGTCCTCACCCTTCCGGAGCCCCCCCGCAGTGCTGTCGGGTAGCAACGATGGATGCTGAGGTGCAGCAGGTGGGCGCCAGGGCCGCGCCGCCCCGGCGGAGGGAGGGATGGATGGGGGCGGCCGGCGAGCCGCGGGAGGGGCCGGGGCAGCGGGGCAGGAGTGCGGCCGGCCGGGACGGGGCGGTGGGCGCGGTGTCCCGGGGCGAAGCGTGGGCACCGGTGACCCGCGGGCGCTTCCCCGCAGGCGCTGCTCAATTACTACTGCCAGGAGGGGCGCTTCCAGCACGTCCGGGCCGCGGCGGACGAGGCGCTGGCGCGGCTGGGCGGGGACCCCGTGCTGCTCTTCTACCGGGCCTACGGCGCGCTGAGGGCAGGTAACGGGGCCGGGCCGCGCCTCCCGACACGCGGGGCTTGCTCGCCTCGCCTCACAGAACTCAGCCTTTAGTCCGCTGCACAGGGAAGGGCGGTGTTGCGGAGTCTGGATGTATTCCATGTTGAGGAAGTTACCGGTGTGTTGTGATCTGTCACCGCTCCTCCCCAGTTTAATGAAAGTGATCTAGACAGCATCGTACCGAAGTGAGAATTAACAAGTATTTTTCTTTTTCATGAACACGGGTCAGGTAAATGGATTCCTTGGAGGGAATTTGAGCCCTGCCCTAATGCATATTGCATTTGATCAGAAACTCACTAGTGTCTCCCAGCTAAACGCTCTTCCCTTCAAAGCAGCTGTGTTAATTTTGTTGTATGCTCCGTCTCGGGGAAATTGACAGCTAATACATATTGGGGGAATCTTTGTGTAAATGATACTGTTCTGAGAAGTTTATTTAGCTACGTGTATATTCCAAGGATGTCAGAAGTATTAACAAGTAACCTAACATGGGGGAGGGCTGAGGCAAGTCCAGGAAGGTGTGCTAGTTTTGAGGGAGTTTGTCTGTTTCCAAACTCCCAGATGTTTTTGTTTGTGTAAGAATCCTGTCATTTTTCAATATACTGTCTATTTTGCTGGTGTTTAAAATATTCACATAAACAAGGCAAAAAACCTGGTTATATAAAGAAACAGGAGCAGAAAGAGCTGCTCAGTACCCTGTACAAAACAAGTAAGAAATATGATTTTCATCTTTATGACAGTTGGCAGAACTAGCACGTAATTCAAGTTCTTTGCATTGAGATGCTATTTTCTTTCCTGTGTCTGTTTGAAAGACTTGCACAAACAAGTGAAAGTGGGAAGATGCATAATGGGCAAAAGCATGGAAGAAAAAACAGAAGAGAAAATTTAAGTCAGATTGATGTTTGATGATAATATTATTTGTCTTTGTGTTATAGCTTATTCTGTGCTTGTTTTTACTAGGTGATGTCCAAGAAAGTATTCGACAGTTGGAGTCTATTAAAAACAAACAGGAGGTGTCACTTTGTACAATGATGGCTCTGATTTATGCCCATAAAAAGAGCCCTAATCCAGGTATGCTCATTAAGACATGCTGTTTCATGTTTTAAACAGCTGTGTGTGAAGGCCTGAGGGTTGTAGGCTGATTCTGCCTAAGTTAAAAAGGTTTACTCTGGCTTTGCATTTGACATAGGATCTGTTACTGAATTGAGTGATGCTTACCGAGATTGTAAACAAAAATACCAAACCACAAAACTCCGAAGCGTAAGAGAGAATGTTAAAATAAAACAAACCCACCTACACACAAAGTGTGACTTATCCACCGTGATGAAAAATCTTTGAAAGAAAAAAAAATTGCATCAAGCTTCTTGTGGTTGTTGTTCACTCATGTCTGATATTGGTACTTTTGGGCAGAACTGCAACTTGAAAAGTTTTAAAAGCCATGCCATTTCTGTCTGTTAAATTAACCTGACCATACAAATGGAGAAAAGAATTTTGTGAGTTTTGGTATTCCTTTCTCCAACCTAAAAGCTGGAATGATTTTGTTAAGAATTACATTCTCGCAGTAAGAGTTGGTTTATCAGGTACATTGACTGGTCGTTAAACTATTGCCGCAGTATCTTTCTCACTGTGCAGATTTATAGCTGCTGCTGACAGTTTGTTAAACAATTTGATGTGAAACAGCTCTGACTAATGGCATCACTCTTATTTGAGTCCCTGAGGATTAATACTGCAGGACAGCAAAATGATCATGGATCTCAAGACTCTCTGAGAGTGAGAGCCTTTCCCTCATTCATTAGGTGGGTCACCACGCCATAGCAGGAGATCAGGCTGGCCGGGCAGGGCCTGCCTTTCCCAGTGTCTGGCTGGGCTTGATGGCCTGGGTGTCCTGTAGGTGCTGTGAGATGGCACTCAATAACCTTATCCATGACCTTCCCTGACACCAGCGTCAGGCTGACAGGCCTGTAGTTTCCCAGATCTTCCTTCCTGCCTTTCTTATAGATGGACATCACGTTGGCTAACCACCAGTCATCTGGGACTTCGCCACTTCTGGGACCTCCCCATCAACTGAGTTGATGGAAACCCTCTTCTGCCTTTTCCATCTGTACCTCATAAATATTACTAATTGGGTGGGATTGCCTGCATGCTTATTAATGTTTATCAATGTACGGTACAGAAAACAGTGTTTGCTTTGGAAACCCTTGGCTTATGTGCTGCTTTTCTGTAATATTTTGAGAGGCTATCAACTAGAGCTCTGAACAAAACCTTTTCAGATCGAGATGCTATTCTAGAGTTGGATGCAAGACTGAAGGAACAACGTAAAACAGCAGGACAGCAGGCTCTGTACTATGCTGGCTTGTTTTTGTGGCATCTTGGTCGTGAGGACAAAGCCCGTGAATATGTTGATAGAATGATCAAAGTTTCTGGTGGTGGTAAAGAGGTAACTGGTTTTTACCTTTTTTTAATGTAAAAGATTAATAGGACCATGCACACTGTGGAGCTAGACTTACGGCATTAATGCTGGTTTGAGGTTATCCTGAACTATTTTGTGTTCTAGTACTTTCCTTCTTAATGTCATAAATTCATTTGACACAGCTGAGTAAATTCCCATAATGATTTTTTTGTCGACTAATATTCATTTTCTCGTAGTAAATAATAAATAACGGCTTAATAAATGAAATCACTTAATAAATGGAAATAATATGCAGTTAAGCCAATATTGCTACTTGATACCAAGCCTCATAATTCCTAGCAAAAAAATAAGCATGATAGTCTCACTAGAGGGAGACATCTGGATCTGAAGGCTCAAAAATACCCAGAAGATTGGGGATTTAAATTTTCCACTGTTGTTAAAGGCAAAATTTGCCTAGGGTTTTATAAGGGTTGTATGTTTTGATAAGATACTTTATGTATTCCTTGTATAGAAGTACAACAGGTGCCTTTCCTTAAAAAAATGCTGGAGTATATCAAGTTCAGCCAGTTTCCATTGCATAACAAAATCATGACCCTGATTGTTAGCAGTTACAGAATATGGCTCTTCTACTTACCTTTGAGATTTAAATACAGAACTCATTTCTTTATATTCTAAAAGAGCTAGTGATATTTTATGTTTTAAATTTTTGTTTTAATGGGAATTAAAATTTGATTGAATAATTCAGCTCTTCAAAATCGATTTTATTTACTTAAGAAATAATTAATGTTTTAAACAAGTAAGAGAAATAAATTTCATTCATTACAAGTAATTAGTTCTTCAATGAAAAGACACATTTCACCTTTTAAAAGTTTGCATGTTCTTTTAATAATACTTTTGAAGATTTGAGAATTGTTGAGAGTTTTGCCTTTCACATACAAGTTTTTCATTTTAATTGGAAAGTAGAAGAAAAACCTCAAGTTTCTCACTTTTTTCAGCACCAGTATGTTTCTCGGTGTCTCATATAAACAAAATCTTAAAACATTGTGCTGAAATGTTTGCAGAAAAGACTCTGTCTAATGTGATCACTTCTGTGAGGTTTTGTTCTGACTGCTGAGCATGTTAGACTTGTTTCGCGCCATTGGTGTTCTTTTCTAATTCTGTAAGTAAATGTATTATTTGATTAATTTAACTCTGGAATAAATTACTGAAGTTTTAGGTTATGCTATAGACTGGTTATAATTATGTCTCTGAAGTAGTTAAAATAGATACTCTAAGTCCTTTATTTATGTTATTTCTGCTTATTGTATCTGGTATAAGTTTCTACTACCTGGCTAGCAAAGAATTCCAATTTGTGTTTTGTTACCAGGGGTTAATTTTGAAAGCGTGGCTTGATCTCACCTGTGGGAAAGAAACTCACATTAAAAAAGCTCTGAAATACTTTGATGAAGCACTGCAGGAAGGCAGTGATGTTTTTGCACTGCTTGGTAAAGTAAGTTTGCTTCATTATTTTAACTCTTCCAAAATGTCATATTGGTCTTGCAGGGTAATTAGAGAGATGCTGAGGAGAGTAGTGCACAATGAGCTTATCTAAGGAAAAGAGATACAGCTCAGATCCCATAGGTACTTCAGGGTTCTTTAGACACCAATGTGAAAAGAAAGGTATAGATTAAATACAGTCAATCTAAATGTGTATTGCAGTTATGATTTTGCTATGCACATAAGAAAACTTTTCTATTCGTGTATTTATATGTACAAAATGAGGTTTCAAATCACTTGAAAGTGTAAAACTGTGTGGTCTCTTCCTTTTTGCGTGAGACACCTGCACATTACAGAACTGCTGTGTGCCAGAAAGTAACAGTTAAACACTGTAGTGTGATTTTTTTTTAATATTGTTAAAACTCTTTTTAAGTTCTCATTAGTCTGTTTTGTGTGTTCATTTGTTTTTATAAAATCATCAGTGATTATATTTCATTAAAGGAGTAGCAGGAGTATTTTTCTTTACACATTTTCTGTTTCAGAGCATATTACTTTATATTGCAGACATTGTTGCTCATTAACATGATGTTTGTTTAGTAGTCTAAAGCTAAATGTAGAAAAAATTGTTCAATGAATATTAGAAGAATATCCTGAAGCTCAGGAGAGTGTGCACAATAGTATTTGGTTAGGTGGGTGTGCTTGGCTGCATGTGGACCATGGAATTAGATTAACAGTATATGTCAAATGTAGTTACTGTAATTAGGTTTTAGACAGACATGAATCTCACTAGGGCTTAAGAAATTAACTCTCAGAAGCTACTGTGTTTGCATTGTTTCTGTCTTAAAAAGATGAAGTAAAATGGCACACATACACTCATCTGGAGTATGGTAAGTAAGTTCAAAGCAAAACAGTGTTTAAGTCCTAAATTTATTTCTACTTGAATTTATTTAAACCTTTGATGCTTAACTTCTGAAGTAGTTTTGTATTTGGAATACCCTGTAAATCTCATTACAATTAAAAAATTTTTAATTCTGGCAACAACAATAGTTACCTGCTGAGCGTGGGTTTTTACGCAGTACATACCTCAGAGCTGGAATAAATGTTTCATCAGTGGGTTGTGTTAAATATCCTAAAATTGTGGGATACTTCATACCAATTTATTTGAAATCTAATAAAACAATTTTAACACTTCAGCTACATCTGTCTGTTTCTTGCTTGCAACTGACTAGTAAGTTGTAAATACTGCAGTTACCTTTGTTACGGGGTGCTTAGCACACACACCAGGTTTTACACATCATACTTTGCTATTTGATTCTTGTAATATGTCTAGTTGTGGTTGATACTGAGGTAAAACTATTACTTCAGGAAAGAGTTTTTCTCTCTAGCTGTTTTTTCTGGTTTCTATATGAAAGAACTTCTGAATCTTCTCACCTGTGTGAGTGTACAGGCTCTTGATAGTGCTTCTCTTCCTTCCATTAGGCGCAGTATTTTGAGGTCCGACAAAATTATTCAGGAGCTCTGGAAATTGTGAACCAGATAATTGCAAACTTCCCAAACTTCATTCCTGCTTTCATAAAGAAAATGAAGCTACAACTAGCCTTGCAGGACTGGGAGCAGACCATTGAAACGGCACATAGGTTGAGTATGAAGTAGCACACCACTAAATTATTTTCTTGCCATGTTTACATTCTAAGGACACTTCGAAACAAAAGTAGATAGGTTCCATTCATTGTTAATGAATCTGAATTAGTTGCATCCGTTAAAAAAAAAAAATCAAGTAAATTAAGTTTTATTAGAACCCAGCCTTGCAATTCTATGAGGAATTCCATTTTCCATTTTCCTCTTCCATTTTGGATGGAAGAGGATCTTTCTTGAGATAGGCTTGAAATAAGAGCTATGCTTTCAGTTGAGATCCGTGATGTAAATTGACTGTGAAGTACAAGTTACTCTATTCCTATTTTAGAATAAAATAGATGATTGAGCGAGGGTTTGGTTTGGTTTCTTTACATTCACCTTTTGTTTGGCTTTAGACTGTTGCAGAAAGATCCCCTCAATTTAGACGCCATGAGAATGGAGGCCCTGCATCATCTGTGCAGGGAAGGAAATATATCTGAGGTGAGTCTTTTTATTAGCAGAATGTTGAGCACAACATAGTGCATGTGGCATCTAATCCCTACAAAGGCTGTCTTCGTTATTTGTTCTCCTCATATACTGTGGCTGGCCCTGTGCTGCAGGAGGTATATTCACCTATTCTGATTTGAATGGCTACCCTGGCTTATTGCTGGGGTGTTTTCTGGATGCCAAGGAAAAGATAATTTTAAACCTCCATCTTTCCAGAGAACAGGTGTGAAACCAAACAGAAATCTGGTCTGGACAGTTAACTGGATCATGTTGATTAAAACATCAATTTTGTTTAAATGCTCTTTTGATAAATTCATAAGTTATTGTAAGCCTTCCATTATTTTTAAATATTTTATTAATTGAAAAAAGGGGAATAATGAGGTCTTGTAGTTACACCTGTGTTTTGTTCATCATTTTTTGAAAAATATTGTGGGTTTTTTTCAGCTCTAAGAATTCTATGCTACTTTTTTTATTCTATGCTGCTCCCAAGATGCGTTTTTTTTTGCACAAGGCTATATGCATGTATTTTGTATGTATGGCACTTGTGCCATTTTTCAGGAAGTTCTAAAATAGTTGATCTAAATTGTCACCAAAAATTCATTCTGTATTTTTTCTCTTTAGGCAAAAATACTGGTATAACTTAAGTGGAAACTTAGCAAAAAAAAAGTGTTTTCATTATGTTGTATGTGTTTTTGAGTTCTAGAAGAAAAGGTATTTATGTTGTTTAACACATTTTCAGTTATTGCTAGGAGCTCAGTCATTAGTCTACTTATAATCAAATTTAAGTATTATTCACAATCATGGGAAGTATGGCGAAGTAGTAAGAATTGTTGACTCCAGTGAAGCCATCCAGGAAGGAACCTTGCTGGACATAGTAGAGTGTTAACTAAAGATTCTGGGGTGTAATGTCGCATGTAACTAAGAGCCATATCTAGGGAAAAATTTCAAGGCCTGTTAGATTTACACATTTCAGGTGCCTGCATCTAAAACCGTATTAAAAAAACCTGTCTACCTTATTATTGTATGCCCAGAAAATCCCCTTAGGTGTTTCGAGAAACTAATGTTAAAAGCACTTGGAAGTGCTTCGCAAATGAGCATTCGTGTCTCTATCACACTGAAGTCCAAAAAGGATTCACAGATCAGATTCCCCAGACTATCTTGCTTTATGGGGTTCCTCTGTTACATCAAATTTAGCTCAAGCCTTTCACCTTTTTAGAGTGTGGAAAAAGGAGGCATGGTCTGCTTTATTGTCACTTTACTATTCCAAGGTATTGTCTTAGGAATTCTCAAGTCTAACTGCTCGCCCTGAAAACCTCTGAATTTACGTTTCAAGGTATTAGTGCATAGTAAAAATGTGACTAGTTTTTAGTGAAAACTGTTTGATTGTCCTAATTTGTTAATTCTTTCTATTACCTAATATATTACTCCTTTTTCCCCAAGGCTTCAGCAAGACTGGGAGACCTGATTAAAGCACTGGATAGATTAGAACCACGTAATTCTGAGTTATTCTGTAAAATGGCTTTAGCTTTCAGTAGAACAGTGAGTATGCTTTTTTTTTTCCTTAAGCAGCATACAGTTATCTATATACCTGGTTTTATTCTATTTTTTGGTAGGCAGATGTTAAATGTCTGCTAAAATGTAGAAAATTGTGGACGATTGAAATGGATTTACTTGTGTAGCCTTGATAACCACATTTTTCAAGTCTTATATTCAGTATGAATTACAATGCTTAAACCATCTCATTCCAAAGATGGTTTACTGCTTGCTTTTAAGTGAGAAACAATGAAAATACACTCAAATGTTCACCAACCATATTCTTACTGTAGGAAACTGACGAGGTTAATCACATAACCTTGAAAGTGAAGGTTTCTTTAATCTCTGTATTTATCAAACATTGCTGTAAGGAAGCATTCAAAGCAACTATTCTTTATTGTGTGGTGTTGTGTATTTATGTTTGAATCCATCCCACTTTAATGTCACGGTTTTTATAGAATTACTACAGACTAATTTATTCTTACGTGAGATGTTGTCTCTGCTGATCTGCCTATATTCAGTGTGTTTGTCTAATTGAATCCAAAAACTAAAAAAAGCTTAAGGCTTAAAGATTGTTCTTATCATTAGTGTGGCCGGAACCAGCTCATCCTTCAACATACACAAACCTTAGTTGAAAGAGCATTTGATTTGGCATCTGACAATGCAGAATTTGCTACTGAACTTGGCTACCAAATGATTTTACAAGGGAAAGTGAAAGAAGCTCTAAAATGGTACAAGACTGCTATGACACTTGATGAAACAAGCGTTTCTGCACTAACTGGTAAGGTCTTACATTTCCTTTGGATTTTTACTAGACGATGCTTTTTTGATCAAATTTTGAGATTACTGGTACTAGGAAAATCTAGAACTATTAGAACAGGAGCACTGGCTTGTATTTTCAGATTCATAGTGTGCCTTCTTCCATGTAGCAACAGTGTCTCCTTACTGGGTATGTCTTTTGGTCTTCCTTTTTTAAAAATGCATCTTTTCTGTTCTAAATTAGAGCTCTCAAAATAATAGTAGGAACAGACATTTTGCTGTGTTTCAGTTTATTGTATTATAATATATAATAATACGATAATACAATAATAATATGTATTATTGTATTATTTTCGATTATTGTATTATAATTTATTTTAATTTATTCCATTTTTTAAATTTTATTTCTGTATTGCCTAAGAACTAGAGAACTCTGAGGCACTACAAAAATAAGAAAATCAAGGCCTTGACAGAAAAAGCTGTCCATGTCCTCATTTGTGTCCAAATTAGATTGAAAGCCATAATCAAGTCAAAACATTGTGCTTTGGATGTCTGTGTCACATCTAAAAAACCACCACTTTATAATAAGTCCCATTTGTGTCAAGAAAATGGAGAGTAAATATGTCGTATTTGCTTGACAGATTTTTCCCTAAGTTTTTTTTCTCCTTGACTATGCCATGGCCTTAAACAGTATTAAAACTTTAGATGGCAGGAGCAGTTTGTGTGTGTGCTTGAGGTTGTTTTCCTTCCTGTATGTTTTCTGAATTTAGAAGCCGAACTTTATGGTGCTTCTGCTTAGTCTAGAACCAGTTGAAGATCTACCATTTCAAACTGCTTTATAGCATATTAATGCATCAATCATGTATCATCTACCCTACGTTTTTCTGAATATGTAAAATTTGCATTACCGTAAGGCTTGATCCATTCTTTCTTTTCCTGTCACTGCTTTATGAAGAGGTTGAGGAGAGAAAAACTTAATTCTGGAAAAGAAAGGATGTGCTTGACTAGGAAAATGAGTTGGCAATAAAGTCTTTCCATGTGTTACAGGAATTATCCGTTGTCAGCTAATACAAGGGCAATTAGAAGATGCAGAGCAGCAATTGGAGTTTCTTAATGAAATTCAGCAATCCATTGGGAAATCTGGGGTAGGAGGCATCTTTCTTCACTTAGATACTTAGATTACAATCTGAACTGTGGCCTTCTAACTATTGCATGTTCTGTATTTCAGTCACTTGAGTGGAGCATTCTTAATGGAGGACTGTTAATTCTAAGTTTCAGTTTTTCTTTCTATTTAAGTTAATGTGTTGCTTAACTTTGCAACACAAGGCTGTTTGCTTGCAGAGTAAAAACATCATCGCTTTCTAGCTGTGTTTTTTCTCTGAAGGTAAGTTTGAAATGTCAGGGAGGGACAACTATTAATTATTTTCAGGATATTGTGATCAGACAAATGTAAAAGTTCTTGCACAAATTAAAGGAATGAATTGGTAGAATAATCAAGTGTCCTTTACAACATACTAAATGTCTTAGAGTATCCCTAAATATGAAGAAGAAGTGGCTAACATTAATAGTTATGTAGTATTGATGTGTGTATCTGGAATGCATCTGGAATATACAGAATGTTTAGGGGTTTGTGTTTGTTTTTTCTTTTCTGTAGGAATTATCTTTCCTGCGTGCAGTCCTAGCTATGAAAAAACATAAGAGACAAGAGGAAGTTTTTGCTTTATTGAATGATGTTCTGGATACTCACTTTTCATCTTTGCATGGATTTCCTCTTGGCGTGGAATATTTTGAAAAACTAAACCCTGATTTCTTGCTCGAAATTATTAGAGAATATCTTAATTTTTGTCCAGCACAGGTAAGCAGCTGTAGATTGCATCTGTCTGAGAATGGGAATTTTTCATTTTGAGAACAGTTAATCATGAAGCAAAAAAATAGACAGTTTTACCTCTTAAAATGTGAAGTTATTTGAAGTAAGAGTAGGTTTTGGGATATTACCCCACTGTTTAGTCAAAGAAATGATAAAAATACATATTTTGTGATGTGAGCAAGTGGCAGTAATGACACCTAAGGAAACTTGGGATATTTCAATGTACTCTGTGTTTGTAGTTGCACTGTCTTAGTATCTCTTAGAAAACTGTAACCATACAGTGAATAGAGCTATCTCGTTATGAAACTAGGATGTTCACACTGACTACCCTATTCATGAAATATTTTTGTTGGCTTAGGATATATTTTCAATATACATACATTCTTTCTTTTGTGTGTTGGTAAAAATCAGTGGAATACTGCCTTTTTATATTATTGTTAATTCCAGTGAAAAATCTCACTTACTTAGGTGGCTTAATTTTCTGTGGCTGAATTTGTGTGCTCTAGTTTTGGCAACAAAGGCATGTAGAAATTATTAAATTGAATAGGTACATGACATCTTTAAAGTAGAAGAAACGCATTTAAAGTTTCTTTAAATAGTGTCTTCCTTAAACAGATGATTCTTCTGAAATATTTGGGAGCTGACTTCTGTTGTCCTGTCATTATTTCTAGCCTAATTATAGAACCTTTCCATAAATATGTTTATGTAGAGTTTCAAAATCTTAACAGGAAGACAAGTAGCTTTCCATTGTTATGAACTGCTTCACCATCTATAAGAAAATGATAATGTTTGAAAGTCTCAAACATCAGTAGCAGTGACATTTTCATGTCACAGAGATGGGGATGATAAGAAGTGTCATTCTATGAGGTTATGCTCTTATCTGAAGACTGCCCTGAAGTCTTCACATTCCAGAAGTACTGAATGGCAATGATGGTTTTTAATTTGGAATTAAAACTGCTTTTCTGAATTTTTGTCCATAGAAAGATTTTTAGAAGAAAATGCAGGCTTTTGCTAAAGTTTCCTTTATCTCTTTATTGCAAAAAGGGCCATGTGGTGTTTGAAAGTGAGGAGTTAGCTGGGTGGTGGAGGCTTCCATTTTGGTTTTGGTGATCGCTGCTTCTCCAGGTCATGGGTCCTGTGGAAATACTATTTGTGAACAGAATGATGTTTAGGTTGCCTTTTCCTCTTTAAATGTATAAACCAGTTAGCAACTAGCTAAAGTAATAGAGGGAAATGAATAATGTTTCTGATAGAGAGCAACTAAAACGTGGCATGTTGTACTAGCAGTATGCATGAAAGTAACTATTTTTCATCTGCTATTTTCAGTTTGTTGCTAGAAGTATGGATATGTTCTGTGGTGTGGGATGAGGGTAGGCATGACAAGACCAGAACCTTTTCTTCCCAATCTTCTCATCATTCATTCCAACTTCAGCTTCCTTGAAATTTAATTCATGGTACTGCTGCGTTGGATGAGTTGGCCTGGTAATTCAGAATGTGTCACCAAATGTTTACGGACTGACTCTTCTGCTTATGTCAGGTCTAAAGTGTTTTATCATCCTTGAAGTCTCTGAGACTGTCTTGTGTTCCTGCTAATATCAAGAAGTTGCCCCCTTAAATTTCAAACTTTTTTTTTTTTTATTTCTTCGCGACAGCTGCTTGGACTGAAGGAAATAACAAGACTTTGCTAATACTCATTTGAATTTAAAGTGAAGCTCAGACTTAAAATGAAATCTAAGTCTAAAACCTGTTGACTCAAATGCTAGGTTTTGTTAGTTTGTTTGGGTTCTTTCTGTATTACTTTTTTTTTTGCTCCTAGCCTGCAAGTCCTGGGCAGTCTCCTTCACCACTTCTCAAGCACTGTGCTTCAGTTCTTGAAACTGTTGTAAAAACTGTGCCTGGTCTTCAACAAGCTGTCTTTTTAATTGCAAAAGTGAAGTACTTGTCAGGTAATAGTTATATGAATGGTTAGTTAACTGCCTCCTTAGTTTATTTAATAAAAAAATATAGTTTTACGCTTGTAAATCATAATGAATATTTTTCTTTCACTTCAGAACACCGTTACAGCTAAGTGAAGAACATTTGCACTTCCCTTTTTTGTCATTTATATAAGAATATCTTAATTGTACAAACATAAAAATATAGTATTTTTTACCTATTAATTCCCAAAAAGTTATTTTATTGAATGACTTACAGATGGAACAATGGGAAGATATCGTACCTTTGACCTGCTTTTGATCTCATGTCATAACCTTATAATACTTCGTATATTAGTTTATTCACTAGATGCTGACATTTAAAAAAAAAAAGGTGAATAAAAATGCTATGTATATAACTTCTGTATTTCATATCAACTGCTTTTTCGCTTTCTCTTCCTTTCCCCACTTCCTAGGGGATATTGAAGCAGCCCATAGTAATCTACATTACTGTCTGGAAAGGAGCCCTTCTTATGCAGATGCACATTTACTGATGGCTCAGGTGTATTTGGCTCAAAACAATACCAAGCTATGTTCTCAATCCTTGGAACTTTGTCTAAGCTATAATTTTGAGGTGAGTTGAACAAAAGAATAAAATAATTTTATTCAGTCAGTCATCTGAAGTTGTATGTTTTTGTATATAATGATTTTCAACTGAACTTTTTATAACTCTTCCACTACAAATTTAATATCTAAATATTTATATGAATGTGGTAGCTGAATATTTATCAAGTAAATGACCATGAGGACAAAACTAACACCTCACAAGTTACATTTCATGGGTCTTATACATTGCAGTATGGGATTTTTGATTTGTTGAAATGCAACTTTATGTAGGATTAGCAGAGAGTTGGGAACACTGTACACACACCTCACTCATTAGGTCTGGGTTGTGCCCAGGTGTCTTGAGAGCACTTAGCTGAAAGCTACCATTTCTTTGCAAGTGTGTCCCATCTTGTTTTCTTCCTCCAAGTGATACAAGAAAGCTGAATATTAATATCTAATTAGGTACCTATTTGAGGTCCTTGCCATTTCACAGAGCTGTATTTCCCTCATAGACCTTTTGTTTCGTGTGAAGTGTGTTTTAGGAAGGTCAAGAATGGTATGCAGGACTTGTGCCAAATAATGATTGTATACTTTCTTTAATTAACAGCCTGGTGAAATGTGCACACAGCAGTGTGGGAGACACTCAGAGTACCTTAAAATTAAGTCTAGTTTAAAATAAAGCAGAAATTAATGTTGTTCTATTCCAAAGTCTCGTCCCGTGTAATAGTTTTTCCTTGTAATTAAAAACTTACTAAATTACTAGTTTGCATACTCTGAAAATTCTTATATTTTCATAAGTAAATTTCTGAAATTTAATTTGTGTATATTTGGAGGAAGAAAAGAAACCGAAGTCAATATAAAGAAAATCTTGTGAGGGGTTTGAATACTTTACATCAAGTAAAATTTGGAAACTCCTTATCTTTTATTTTTTTTAGGTGAGAGAACATCCTGTGTATCACTTAATCAAGGCCCAAACCCAAAAGAAGGTGGGAGAAATATCAGAAGCTATCAAAACCTTACAGATGGCAAGGAATTTGCCTGGAATGAGAAAATCTACAGCTTCCTCAAAAACAAAAGGAAAAAGTATTGAAATTGATGCAAGTGATCGTGTGTCTGTGTTCCTCGAGTTGGTAGAAGCTCATCGTTTGAATGGAGAACCGGTAAGGTGGCAAACCTGCTAAAATACAAAACGCACCTGAAAACAATTCTCTCTTCCCATTCCCATTTCTATTAGTTCAGAATAGAAAACCAGCGCTTCTTTTACCAAGAGGATTTGCTTAGTAAATTTTCCAGCCTGTGAATATCTGATTTGAGAACTTAAGTACCTTCAATTGTACAGGGGAAGAAAAACAAACCTGCTTGCGGGTGCTCGATTTTGAGACTACAAAAACAATTTCGTAGTGTTGATGTTCATTTGCTGGGATATAGATCCCTGTTTCATTGTCAGAATGCTATTAGCAGTGGTTTTGGATCATGTCCTTATCTTTGTGTAGCAGCGTCCCCACTATCAGCTGTGTCTGGATAAGCAATAGGACACTATACACATATAAGAATATAAGAGAAGCCACACAGTCCTGTGGTTTGGAGACCAGCCTGCTCAAAGAAGGACCTGTTGGAGCAAGCTGCTAAAGACACTCACTCTCTAGCTGAAGTTTGAGCATGTGCTTGTATATATGCAACACAAATGTAATTTTCTCTACTAAAACTTTTTATAGTAGTCCATATCACAGGAGTTTTGTTTACAAAATCAAGAGGGTAAAACATTGTAGCAAAACAAGTGGATACTATGGTTTGGGTTTTTTGTGGTTTTTTGGTTGGTTTGCGTAAGGCCCATAAATGTTTATGATGTCTTTATTTTTGGCTGCTCAATGACAATGAGTTAATTCTATTGTTTTTATTATTTGCAGCATGAAGCTGCTATAGTCATCCAAGATGCCATTAATGAATTTTCTGGAACTCCTGAGGAGCTAAGAGTTGTGATTGCAAACGCAGATCTGGCAATTGCTCAAGGAGATGTGGAACATGCCTTGACTATGCTCCGAAATATTACACCTGAACAGCCTTACTTTGTGCAAGCTAAAGAAAAAATGGCAGATATTTATCTTCAGTATAGGAAAGATAAGAAGTTATATGCTGCCTGCTATAGGTAAAAGTTTGTGGTGTGCATGAATAGTTTCCTAGATGTTTAGAGATAGCGTGATGAACTCACTTTTTCTTTCTACGGCAATAAGTGAGAAATATTTAGTGACATGAATTAATTTGAGTAAGTGTGGTAACTTTTAAAACGATAATTGGAAGTCTTATTTTGAAAAGATATTTCAGATTTTTTTTTTGTTTATTTTCAGAAATAAAAACTAAATTCTGCAGAGGATAAAATTGCTGTGCCCTTCTCTTGTTTAGATAGCAGTATTGGCATGTTAAATACTGAGCAAGGTTTTGTCTTCTGTTTCCAGTGACCTAGTAGAAAAACTGCCGAGTGCTCATACTTTTCTTCTTCTTGGTGATGCATACATGAATATTCAGGAGGTAAGTGCTTGCTAGAGATGAATGAAATATTTGAGTCATTTTTTGACTTTGTCTAGTTGAAACATTGTGGCATGCTGACTCTTATTGGTTGGTGTTTGTCAAACAGAAACTGCTTTAGGGTGTGAAACAATAAAAAATATGGACTACAGAGTAACTGTTTTAATTAAAACTGTTGAAAATACATTTTTTCTAAAAGCTTACTTGGTGAAAGTCAAGGAGTGAATGTTTTCTAAAAGAAAACTGCCTCATAAAACTAATGTATCTAGATTGAGAGCTACATTAAAATCACAAAGAAGCTGGAGATGTTTCGAAGTGTTCTGAAACTTAGAATAATTCTAGATAACTTAGTTCTCATGCTGATGCCTTTACTTGAAATTTTAAATTGTATAGTTCCTATACATTTTTTGCATCCTTCGCTTTCTTGATGAACTGGAAGTGCTATTTAGAATTGGCAGAAGACAGTGTAGTCAAGTGGACATAGGAATTTGAAGGCTACATGTTTAAATTCATATGTTAAAACATAGATAGAGTTAAGACATCCAACTGATAGTTTAGATTACTAGTTTGGAGGTCTGTAGATGGCAATGGTTGTTTTCATATTGTTTGCGTGTAGTTTTTTCCTTAATGAAGAATTATCACACAAAGTAGAATTTGTTCGATCTTCTGTAATATGGCTAGAGGAGAAAAATGGGTCCAGCAGTACTATGTTTGCCTCTTTGTTAACTAGTGAAGGTAATAGTAGAGAAATTGCAGTAAAAAAAAAAGAGATTTATTCAAACTCATTTGTTTGCCAGGTTCTCTCCCTATTTTGTTTTAGCATGAAAATGTTAATTTACGTGGGCTTTATACTTCCTGCAGTTTTATAGTAACCATTCTTCTCTCAGAAGTATTGTAGCTTATGAATCAGTAGTGCTTGGCAGTCATTCCTGGAGTTGTTACCAGATTTTGTTTTCTTCATACACTTTTTATCCTAATCCTTGGCTTACGTGTGTTTATATTTTCCTGTTGAAGCCTGATGAAGCCATAGAAGTCTACGAGCAGGCCTTGAAGAAAAATCCAAAAGATCCATCTTTAGCAAGTAAAATCGGAAAAGCCCTAATCAAAACACATAACTACTCAAAGGTATTCTATAAGTCTTGTGTTAGGTTAGTTGAGTACTGTGTCAACATGTGGGCTTCGCTTGGGTAAAAGTATTGTATTTCAGAGTGCTAAAACAGACATTTTATCCTGAAAGTAAGTTTGTAGATTCCCTTCAGATCATCTGGCTAAAGGCACAGTTGGTAGATCCACACATTGCTGGATTCAAATCTGTTGAATTGTAGTTCCGGTGACTTGCAGTGGGTTTGGGCCTACACTCAAAACCATGTTTTATTACTTTTCTATTGAAAAAAAAGCAAAGAAAATTCTAAGCAACGTGTCATCAAATACCTAAGTATCAAGGTTGTTGTCTTTAAGATTTGTCTTTAAATTATACACAAATTTTTGCTTCTTCCTTCAAGGCAATCGGTTACTATGAGGCCACAGTGAGAAATGGTCAACAGAACTTCCTTTGCTATGATTTGGCTGAGCTTTTAATGAAACTGAAGCAGTATGAACAGGCAGAAAAAGTACTTCAGCAAGCTTTAGATCATGAGCCTGGTAGGACTGTTATTAATTCACAGGAAAAGATACAATTTCTGCTGTTACTTGTGTTTTCTGCATGATTATAAGGAGTAAACAAGTTCACGTGCCCTTTTTTTGCAGTGGTTTAATTACATTTGTTAACCTTTGTGGCTATCTGAATAACAGTACTATTATTAGTAGTGCATTCTGTAAGTTTTCCTTATGTCACTATATCACTTTCATGCTTTGCAGGGGCATGTTGGTTTTCTCTCTTGTTTACTTCCTAAGAATGTAGCTCTAGATACTTAACTCCTTAATTTTAATAAAGATAAACCAAAATTTTTGGTGGCTTCTATATTTTAATGTCCTCAAGAGACAGCTTTGTTGGTAGATTAAAATAAATCTAAGCCAGGGAAGACTTGTGTTCTTCAAATACTAATTTATGCATATTTATTTTAACCATTATTCAAAAGCAGCCTGCTGCTTTTTAAGTAGATACTGAAATATTTAGTTAAAATAACTCTGTATTCGTATCTGTTCCAGACTCTAGCAAAACAAACGTAGTTTGAGGTCTGGCTAGAAATTTCATCAGTCTCATGCTCTTTGCATGTAGCACATTGTATCAATTTAGACACTTTTCATTGACTTTGAGGAGGATTTAGACAAGAAATGTCAGGAATGGCTTTATTTCCTGTCCGCTTACATCAAAATATTTTCTCTCATGTTTCTGAAAATGCAAATAGACCAGACAGTCAGGTTTTTGTATTCTTTTTGCATCTTTCAATGTCTTTGGCCTTAAATCTCACTTTGTAGTCAGTAATGTTTACTCTGCTCACTACCAACATATTCTGCCCACCAGCAACACACCCTGTCAAATCACAATTCTAAATAAGTAAGATGAAGCTGTGAATTTTTCATGTAAGCTCGTGCCTGGAGTGTGTGATGAGCTTCTTCTTTCTTTGACTTTACTGGGATCAGTTCCTTCAAGAATAATGTTTGTTTAATGTCATTCTTACAGTTAATGAATTGTCTTCTCTGATGGAAGATGTACGTTACCAGGTACTTCTGGCAAAAATTTACAGCAAAATGGAGACGATTGACAGAGCTATTGTGTCATTACAACAGGTAAAGACGAAAACCAAAAATACCTGTGAGAACTTGAAATGTCCTCATGTTTACCCTTGGTTTCACTTTCATTCCGTATTTCAACTATAATATTTGTGTGAATGTGGAAAATCAGTGTATGCTGGGGATAAAGGCCCAGTGACTGCTGTAAAATGTGAAGTACATAAGGCATTACAAAATCTAAGCTTTTTGCAAGCAATGTTATCTGAATTTTAGATCAGAATGCAGGCTTTTACTGTAATCATGCAGTCTTACTATGCCTTCATTTGTGTATGGATCATAATTTCAGCATATCAGGTGAAAATGAGGGCAGCTAGATTACATGTTTTTAGCTTGGCATTGAAAACCATTCACAGAGCAAAATGGAGCAGCTTTCAATGGCTACCTGTTGTTTTGTTGTACTGCTAAACAGCAGTATTAGTGTTAAATAGCAATAATAAGATCTGTTCATTCTGCAGTTCAGTATTATCCCTCAGACTGAGGCTTGAAAGAACAAAGTTGGATGCTAGAGGTTTAATCCTCTAGAAAATGCTTTCTCAACAAAAAGGTTGAGCAAGAGGTTGGGTCAGTACATTCTCCCTTATACCTCCACTCTGCGAAAGTGAAGGTAACGGAAATGGTAAGCTTTGGTAGCTTCTTCTGACCAGCAAGAAAAGTCTGCAGATTGCTTAGAAAGGTAATTGTATGTAAGAGTTTAAATACCAATATCGGTAGGATTTATCTTTGTTAAATTCTTACTTCTTTTTTCCTTATAATGGCCTTTTTTCTTTCTCAAAGTTGACTTCTATTCCCCCAATTCTCCTTTAGTAAAATTCCCCTAAGCAGTCTCCTTCTCTTGCTCTTTTCTTTACTTCTTTAGTTTTTCCCGGTTTCTCACTATATCACATTTCAAAAAACTCTCTCTGTCCTTTTGGGTTTTTTTGGTATTTTTACTACTGCCCTCAAAACTGTCCTTCCTCATACCCATTCTCTTTGAAATATTTTCCTGTTCCTTTTCCTTTTGATGCTACATTCATTTACACAAAAACACCTGCATTTTGATTTCAGCAGAACTAACTTATATGTTTTAAACAGGTTTCTTCCTTTGGTTTTCAGAGAGATGTTAGAAGTTCTCCCCAGATGTTTTTTTGTGTTTTAGTTCTAAATCCCTGCTATGCAAAATAGTAGGGGTGTAAGAAGCAGAATAGTATTAGTGCTTCCTTTTCTTAGAAAAAAACAAGTACACTATTTTATAGTAGATGAATGAAATTAATTCCTTTGACAATTTTTGAGTGCTCACTGCTTTCCCCACACCAGGCTCGGGAACTGCAAGGCAAAGTGCTTAAACGGGCTCAAGTAGAACAGCTGGATGCAGTTCCTGCACAGAAACAGTTAGCGGCTGAGATTTGTGCTGAGATTGCAAAACATTCGACAGCCCAGCGAAACTATGAGAAAGCAATTAAATTTTACAAAGAAGCCCTTGTTCACTGTGAAACCAATAACAAGGTCAGTTCTCCCTCTTGACTATTTTGCATTGTTTTTCCATTCAGTTTTTAGATGTAGCAACACATTTTTCCAACTATCCACAGAATGAAATAATTTGCAATTATTTCTGCTTCATAATCTACATAGAACCTTGAACTTTCTCCCCTTCACTGCTTATCGTGATAGAATAGTTGCACGCACTGCTAACTTCTGTCTCTTACAAGAACTCCTGACTCAAGTAGTGTCTGCATGCACTCACAGTGAGCCTGTCTTCAGGTACCAGTAGTGATGGAGATTGTTTCAATCTTGCTTGATGCCTGTCCTCTGAAATGAACTCCCAGTGATTTTGGTCAGTACAGGCAATTTCTGTCTTTTCTGTGTCTACTTTAGCTTTAGTTTTAGACTTTTATCTGGACTTGGTAGGATTCTGGTTTTAGTCACAAAATGTTGCTGTTCTTGAGCAGGATTATTGCACTGCTTCTCTCTTCTCTGCACAGTCTCTTTCCCACAGGTTGATCAACACAGGTAAATTTGGATTTATTTTTATCCTCTCCTTCCTTCTTATCATTTCACAACCCTGGGCTTTGGAGATAAGAGAGGGAGAAGCAGAAGTTTAAGCAATTTATAATTATAATGAGCACCAAATTAAGTGTCAACTTTAGTGACATTTTTTTTAGATTAAAAATAAATAAATACAATTTTTGTTCATTTGCCATGATTTTCTATCATAATTATGTCATATACTTAGGCATATGGGAAGACTTGTTATTTTGATGCTTGTTTTTGAACAGCTGTCACATGCACGAGCTGCTGAATATATCACTTAGTTTTAATATTTGAACTCGTGTGTTGTGGTTCCAAGAATCTGGGTCCTTCCTAAAGCTACAACTTCAGCGTATTTGAGACAAGCTTTTCTCAAGGCATCTTCTAAGAATGATGTGGAGAAGAAAAATAAATTGGGAAGGGGTAAAAACATTCTTAAAATGGTGACTTTCCCATTCTGCCATTAAGAGCAAGGAGACTGCCTGTCGTGGTACAGGTACAGCTGTGGCTTTTGTATCAGTATCAAAGCCTTACTTTGCCTTTCATACCCGTACTGAAATACTAATGTGGCATTTCCCTTCGATTCTTGCTAAAATCATACTCATGAGAGATTACCATTGTTACAAGATGTAGACGTTTGTACTAAATATCTGTTAGATATTACTGAAGATTTTTGCTTTAATCCTGCTTTGCTGGCAACACAGAATACAGTGACATCTTAGAAAATAAATCTGAATTTCTCATAAATAACTTGCTGCCTACTTGTTGAGTAATGAAAGCAAAATATTTTGTTACCCAGAACTAGTATAAAGAAATTATCTCAATCAATTTTTATATTTTCAGTAGATTGGAACTTGTTTTCTTCTCTTCATTTTTAAAAGCATTGCTAGTACAAGATTAGAATTGAATTCTTTTAGATTACAAAATATAATTTGGAGCTGTTAATAATCCACCTGTTTCTTGGTGTATTCAGAGTTTACTTTCCTTAAAATTATGTATGGAAATAATGGAAATTCCTTGGAAGCTATCTGTACCTGTTTCCTGTATTTTGGCCAAAGTTACCCAAAATGGATTGAAATACTGCATTAAAGAGTTTTTTCAGGTAAATGTGAAGAGATTGCAGTCCATGTCATAGGAAGGTTGTGTTGTTTTGTTTCACATGGTTAAATCTGGTAGGTAGTACCCTCCCTTAGTTTCCCTGGTCAGGTAAGAGGCAATGCAGTTTCCAGCTGGAGACTTGAAGGGGATCATGGATTGCATCATGCTCATCATTTCATTGTATCATTACCATTTCCACTCACTAGCATCTAGTGTAGAGCTCCAATTTTTTTGCTTCCTGCAGGAAGTACTGATCCTTGACTCCAAGACTGCTTTTTTGGTATTCCACTGAGTTGTTCACATAAGAGCAGCAACTTAAGGAAAGCTTTCATAGTTAAAGTTCTGACATGAATGCATTCTCTGTATCATTTCAGTGCTTACCCACCTGCCTTTCTGTTTCAGAATGACATGGTATATGCTTGAGTATGAACAGAACAGGAAGTAGGAAGAAAACAGTTGTTAAAAACTGTGCTAGAAGCCTGCATGTCCTGAACATGATGCTCAAAACACTGTTTTGATTCAGAAGTGCCTTTCACAAGTGTAACTAGAGAAAGAATTATGATACAATTATAAATGCCTCCCTTTTGGAAACAAAATCAAAACACCATTTAAAATTAAGTAGGAGTGACATTGCTCACTGTTTATCTACTGCTATTTTTGCTTTGTGATCAGTTTACCTTCTGTTTGCTCCAGTAGAAACTTGATTAAATCTGTGGTAACTCGTGTTTATAAACTTTTTTGTGGCATTTTATTCAGAATAGTCTATGATGGGACTTCAGCTTTAAGAATGTATGCTCGTGTACATTTCAGTTTGTCAATATTTACTCTGTGGTGGCTTCTCAGAAATTGATTCACACAGAGTCTTAATGTGGTAGGTTGGAAATGCAAATAAGAAAATAGTTTCTTCTGAAACTTACTTGTACTCCAGAATTAATTGGTGAATGTTTATGAGGTATTTGTTTTTTTCAATACATTTAAAACTACTTTCACTTACATTTTTCCAAGAACTTTATTCATACCGAAATGCTGGTGTCTTCAGAGCAATACTCTCTGAGCAGCCCGGTTTTCAATGTACCTTCAGAATATCTCTCAGAAGAAGAGTTTTGTGTGTTTTAAAAGTTGAGGGAATGAAAATGGATTACAGTAATTGACCGAGAGCCCACAGGAAACAACAGAGAAGGCTCTTTCTTTAGTAGAGATACAATTTTTCCCTGAAGCCCTATAATATCAGGTTGATACTCAGAACTGAACCAACTTTCTTCATCATTGGATTACGTACAGTTAAATATTTTAATATTCAGGCAATGCTGGAACTTGCGCGTTTGTATCTTGCACAAGATGATACTGATGCCTGTCAACATCAGTGTTCCTTACTGCTGAAGAACGACCAAGACAATGAAGCAGCTACAATGGTATGTGCTATTATACTAATCCTGCATCAATGCTTTTTGAAGTTTGTGTGACTGAAGTACGATATATTCATAAAGCACTACTTTTAAGAAAGCCTACAGCTTTTGATTTCAAAAAAATTGTGAAAAATCCATGGCAACAAAATGTTTTTCTGTTTATGCCAGCTGATGTTTCAATATGACGTTTCTAGCAATCATAGATGTTGTTCTATCTCAGTATAAAATGTGTCTTTAGAAGTAGAGGAAGTAGTAGTAGTAGTAAGATTGGCTAAAGTGTGGCTTAATGCAGGTTCTATTGGTAATTGACTAATGCTTAAGGAAGAAACTATTTTTCCAGCACAGTGATATTAAAATAAATATTTTTTTTAAAGTTCTAAAAGAAAAGAACTATGTACTTAAGGTAATTTTACAGCCTCATTCAACCTTAGTTAATCATATTCCTACTTAACAAGATTTAATCACAGCTGCAGGTTCTCTGTCCAAGACTTGTATACTTCTTGGCTTAAATGACAGCTCAATAGAATGAGCAACTTTTGATGTAGCACACTAGGAGCAAAATTATTTTAAGATGGGAATAATTTATTTTCTCATAGCAGTCTAACATCTGAAATTTATTCTAGTGTGGTGCATGAACAGAAGTAATAGCATTCTTGAAGGATGTTGTTAAATCTACTCTATATTAGCTACCTATCAGTGGAGAGAAACTGAAATGAAATAATTTGTTTTGCCTTCCCTGCTGAAGTGAGCTGTCATCCTTTTTTTTCCCCGACTTCAAACTAACTTTGCTTTTCCATGTGCTTAATCTGCAGTTGTGGGAAATAAAATAAAGAGTAAAACTATGCAATGGTAAAAAAACATACTTGAAATATATGTCAGACTACTTAATTACCTTTTAATTTTCACCTTATGTGAAAAGGTGTTCCTGTACCTCTTAGTTATTCCCCTGTGTGTGTTGTATATAGTGTTTGTTTTACAGAGAGTAATAAAAAGTCCAACAGATTTTACTTCTTGTGCAACTCCTGCAGCACTTTAAAGCTATAAGTTCAGCTCTCCACTTCACCTAACCAGAGTTCATTATTTATAATTTTTATTTTACATTTTCACAATTTATAATATCTTGTTTTGTTTTCTCTAAATTGTTCAATACTGTAGATGATGGCTGATCTCATGTTCAGGAAGCAAGATTACGAACAAGCTGTTTTTCATTTCCAGCAGCTCCTGGAACGCAAGCCAGGTGAATATTTAGCAGTGATACTTTTAATTTGTTCTGATATATAGTTCTAACAAGAGAGAGGAATAAATAGCTCAAAAATTCTTTGCTTTATTAAAAAGAAATGTGTTGTTTTTAATGTAATGGATGCTAAAGCCAAAGACTGTTACTCTATATAAAAACATAAAGATATTGCAGGGGAATATGAGAAAATTATTTCTCGTAGATACAGCAATTTACTTTGCTGCAGTGTAATGTGCGTAGTTTACCTTAAGCCAAATACAAATAGAGTTATTTACTTGTTCACTGTAAAGCACTTCCTTTTGTATTAAAAATATCAAGTGCATGAACACAAAGGTAATATTTTATTTGAAGACTAATAAAGGAAACTTGTCTTGGACAGCAGTAAGTTTTTTCTAGCAATTTTGAAGTTGTGACCAGAGAGAAAGCTACTAAAATCGTACTATAATGAATGTAAAGCTTTCCAATGGACTTTGAAAGAGGTCACAAGAGTGCAGCAAATAGTTTTGTTTGAGTGCTTTTGAAAGTGAAGTACAATTATACTTCTATAAAAACCTGTATAAAGATATTGCAAGTATCACTTGACATCTTCTTTCTTGTATCTGAGGTTACTATTAATATGCCTTATGTATTAAATCATATCTCATTTTTATATGTAAAAAAATTAAGGCAGACTCTTTATTTCTTAAATTATTCGTATAGCAAATAGAATTACAGTGTCCTAATTATTTGTATATTTAGATAACTATGCAAGCCTCTCTCGATTAATTGATCTGTTAAGAAGAGCTGGGAAATTAGAAGAAGTCCCAAGATTTCTTTTAATGGCTGAAAAACATTCTTCCCGAACAAAGCTTGAACCAGGATTTCACTACTGCAAAGGACTGTATCTTTGGTACTTGCAATTATAATTATGCTAAGATTTATTTGACTATGTAGTATATATTTAAATTAATTTTCTTGTCATCCATTATCATTTAAAGGTGCTATGTTGATGAATTAAGGTGTCAGGATTTAAGGAAAGGCCTCAGTTTCTCTGAATATCTCAGCATGTTCTTCCAGGTTCAGTAATGTAATACTATTTATCTTCACATTTTAGAACTTGTCAGACTATTTTTAGTTTGCAAAAACAAGTTCCTTGCAATAGTATGCATGCTGTCCAAACCTTGCAGTATCAGTGTGTGCAAGTGGGTCATCTGTTTTTAAATACTTGGGTTTCTTGGGATTTGGGTGGAATTTGGAACAGACAGTTTTACTTGCCTTGCTTTAAATATTTTAATTGTCCGTGTAGGTACACAGGTGAACCAAACGATGCACTGCGGCATTTTAATAAAGCTCGAAAGGACAGTGACTGGGGACAGAATGCAGTCTACAACATGATTGAAATTTGTTTGAACCCAGATAATGAAACTGTGGGTGGAGAAGTCTTTGAAAATCTTGATGCTGATACAGGGTAGGTGAATTAAATAAATACTGCTTGGGTTATTCTGCCGTCTCCTTCTTCTGCTGCCCGTTGACAATGTGCCTTAATTTAAATTGCTAGAACTTTGAGATCATCTAATGCTTTGAGTATTCTGTGTTACTGTGAGAAACCATTCTATACTGTAATAAGTGAGTCTCAAGCAGAAAATGTAGATTTTCTCAGGAATGCTGGTCACTTGCAGTGTTACAATCAGCTTGTTGGGTTGGAATTGCTGTTGTTGAAGAGAATCAATGTAGAATGCCTATATACCAGAGCCATTTTTCTACGAAGTGGCATGTCTTTAGCACAGAAGCAGTTCTAATTTGTAATTAATTTGGTGTGTATTAAAAAAAATAAACTTTTATGAACATTTTCTCTCTGGTAATAGTAATTCAACAGAGAAGCAGGAATCTGTGCAGTTGGCTGTAAGAACAGCAGGAAACCTGCTGAAGGAGCTCAAGCCTCAAACCATTCAGGGTCACATTCAACTGCGAATCATGGAAAATTATTGTCTCATGGCAACCAAACAAAAATCAAGTGTTGAACAAGCACTGAACACTTTCACAGAAATAGTTGTGGCTGAGGTTAGTAACCTGTCTCATTTCCTCACTCTTCCCTTTCATACTTACTACATTTCTTTAACTAGTCTTGCAGTTTACATTCAGCAATAGCAGCACGTGTTACTGCTATTGCTCTAAGGATTATTTTCCTATCAAAGAATATTTTATATATAATTTTGAAAAAAAAATTTCTGAAATAACAATATATTTTAGAAGTTTTCAGTTGAATTGCAAATTTGGAACACAACTAAATGCAATTATTGCTAGTTACTGAAATGTGAGTAGGCTATATGGTTGCTGGGCTTGTTTTTTGATTCCCAGGCTTGCCAGCAGCATGTCTTATGACATAAGTGTAAACAGTGCTTCATGGCAATTTGGCAGAATTCAGACTGCAGGACAAGATTATCCATCACCTTAAAATTCATCCTTATGATAGAAATCTTCAATATTTTATAACTATTTGTAGTTACTAGTTTCAGGATTAATAATGGATGTTCCTGTTACCAGCAGCTTTCAACAGATTTTATTTCAGCAGGTGTAGAAAGATTTAGTTCATCAGAATGCCATAAAATATGTAAGTTACTACTACTCTCTAACCGTGTGCTGAACTGGACCTTGTCTGAGGGAAGCATACCGATGCTGATCTTACGTGTAAGGCAGTTCTGGGAATCACAAATAAGGTGTCCCTCTGCCTCCAGTACTGGCTTCCCAGTCCTGCTCAGAACTGATCTGAGGTCCTGTGAATGTGGCATCTTTTTCACATGGTGACAGTTCCACCAGGAGGAATGCTGCAGTCTATTTATTCTTCACTCTAGGGTTGCATAAAAAATATAGCTTTAATCTCTTCAGACTTCTGAGGTTATTGATCCATGATAGGTGTGGCTGTTGAGGGAGAAGGGGGATGAGCTTACTATGAGGAAGAGGAGCTTTTGGTGGGATTTTTTTTTTCAACCCACTATGACAAATGTATTTACAGCACAACCTTAGAAAGAGATGTAGAGGCAGAATACCAACAGTGAGTCAGGAGCACTGAGAAGGGGAAAGAAGCATTTCAGTTAGCTGCTGATAGAACTACTCTCTGCATTTGGGAAGCAGTTGCAGTTGCAAGATGTGAGCCCCATTCTCATCCTTTACTGATGTGGGCAGGATGTCAAACATCGCTCTTGTGCCTGGAGTTCTTACTGTGTGCTTTTGAGGTTCTTGCATAGAATGGTGGCTTTTAAGTTTCCTGTTTGTTTATATATAGCTTGGATACATACAGTTTAGACATTAAATTTTTAGGAGCTGTACACCTAATAAGGGGAATCAGAGTCCCTTTCACTGATATTTGACAGGCACTTCTACAAGTGAAATACCATTTTTATTTTAACTTCAGGTGACTCCAGATTTTATCTGAAGTATTTATATGTATAGAAAAAGCATAGCTCTTAGTGGTATCAGATTTTTTTTCTTGTGAGATGAAATACCTGTGGAGTTTTTTAGCATTTCTTGTGCCTGGTGGTTATCATGATTACAGAAATAATTGTAGCACTAGGAGGAAAACATGTCTGTAAGGTTAGATGCTCTATCTTTATTTCCTGAGATTTAGCTTTTAGTTTAGTTTTTAGATACTTGGTGAAAGTCTTACTTAAAAAAAAAATAAAATCAAAATAAAAAAGCACCAAGCAGTCACTGTACTTTTTACTGCAGAAGGATCATATACCAGCACTTTTGGGAATGGCCACAGCCTACATGATCTTGAAACAGACTCCACGAGCCAGAAATCAGTTAAAACGGATTGCAAAAATGAGCTGGAATCCCATTGATGCAGAAGAGTTTGAAAAGAGTTGGCTTCTTCTTGCAGATATATATATTCAGTCCGCAAAATACGATATGGCAGGTGAACTTCTAAAACGTTGCCTTCGTCATAACAGGGTAAGTCAGTGCACATTGAAAGTAACCTTAGGACCTTTCTATTTGAATTCATCCAAATGTTTCGTTTTCCTCTGAAACAGAATTTTGAAGTGTATTTATTTGTTCAGTTGCCTGGTATTTCACTTCCTAAAGAGAAGTAGACCAAAACAAGACAGGAAACCAGCAACTTCACACTGGAGGGTAGTAAACAAACCTGTGAATGCTGCTTAGTTGTTTTTGTTCATGTTCTGTAGCAACTTACACAAGTTTTAGCTGGGGAGACTCTAGAAGCTTGGAATGTTTATGAAATGTCAGAGACGCATTTTACTGAGTCTCACAACATTGATGAAGAAAGATGTGGCTGTATAAATTTTAGAGACTTGCTCCATTTACTGAGATGTTATCTTCGTATCTTACATTTTTAAACATTTATGTTCCTAAGCCTGCTACAGTGAAGGATTTTTTTTTTTTAATGCTGGTATTAATATTTTCCTGTGGCAATGCTGTCTCGTAGATTGTCAGGGAACAAGGTCTAATCTGTTGTTTACCTCAGGATTTCTGAGCAGGCAAACTGCACAATACCCTGCTTTGACTATGGGAACAAGCACAGATCCTAGCTTGTGCTTATTTTTCATTTTGATCAGCAGAAAGCTGGTTGTGTTTTTCTATCTTCACTCTCCTTCATGTGAGGCAGTCCAGTAGGCTGATCTTCCATACTCATTATGCTGCAGATTCAGGGTACTGTTTGTAGAGCACTAATTTGCTCTAGAAAAGGACACAGTGCTGTATACTATTTTAATTAATTCATTAGTGTAGAAGGTAAGGTTCATTATTCAGTCACATTTTTGCAAGATCCTGGAGAGATGTTTTTTGAACACTCTTTATTTCTAAATATAAAATTGAGAGACAGCTACAACAGTTCTTGGTATAATGGTAATGTGTACTTCTGCAGAGAGGCCTCTCTAAAATAGGATGTGCTCAGTTTCAAAATCCATACAGCTGGAGGAAAAACACGAGTCATCTCCCAAAACAAGACTTACCTTGAGATAGACGGTCTGTTGAGCAGGTGTATACCATGAATGGTGCTTTGTTGTAGGAATTACTAAGTGTGAAAACATAGCCTGCCAAGTAATTTGTTTTCTTCTAAAAAGTTTGAGACCCATGAGGGGCATAGATAAACGGGCTCTGCTTATAGCAAGGAGGACAGCAGATCAGAAGTGTGTAATCTGGTTCCTTGCAAAACAGGAAAGAGAGTGACTTTTCTCCAACCTGCACGCAAAGCTGGTAGGCCGGAATTGTGCTATACAAATAGATGTTGAATAGTTTACATCTTAACATATCTTGTCAGTTCACAAGACAATATTTTATGTGGTATTCTCCAATTTGGAAGACTTGATTAGATTGAGAGAACAAGTTAGTGTGATTCGTTAGTTTTTAGGATTATTGTCAACAGAATTGAATGACATATATGTATAACTGAAGTAAATATGTTGAGTGAAAATTTCATAAAAGCCTAGTGTCATTTAATAAGGATTTTTTGGGTTTTTAAAAGACTTAGGATTGGTTAGTGAGATCCCAGTGAGCAGGCTGTTTCCATGAAACTGGGGCTTCTTACTGATTACTCCTCTTGATTTTGAACTTCTTGTTTTGTTTATCACAAATGAGAGGGGAAGTATATTTTTATCCTCAGCTTTCAGGCATTCCCATACTGATCTCACTATGCTGTGATTTGAAAGCTTTTCATCAGTAGATCTTGAAAGCCTAATTGGAAATAGTAAATTTAAAGATGCAAGGTAATTTATGTATCCATACTGCTTTGCACTGTCTATGTACAAAACGTGCATATGTTTTTCTCTTGAAAATATTTGATCTATTGGCAGCATGATAATATAAACTGTTCATGGTAAAGGCATACAGTAGTTAGGTTTTTTATAAATTATTTTCCTGCTTTATGTACTGAATGTAATATTTCTGTATGATTTACTCTATCTTTCATATGAAGTTTTATTATGGAGTTAGATGGATTTATATGTATGTATAATGTAAGCAAGGGTAGTATTTTCAACTAGTGCTTAATAGTTTTTTGGAACCTGTTTCTCAGATGCTTGCGACTCGCCACTTGGATTCATAAGAAATGAAATACTTAATGGTTGATTTTTCTCTTTAGGTTACTTGTGACTGTCTTTAAGCTTTAATTGGAAAATTATAATGTTAAACCATTTCCAAAAACAACGCTATGAGCATACTTTCTTAAGAAAAAAAACCCAAACAATGTTTGTGGAATACAAAACTAGACTAGAAATGCAGCTGTGTAGGGTTATCATTAACTGAGAGAGGTATCTATTCTTATAGGAGTCGTTGCAGTGGCCTCTGTGATGCGCTCTGTACTTGACCTGGAGTAGTGCATAATTCCATATAACTCTTTTGTAATACAGATACTTTAAATCAAGACTATTGTGTCATCAAAGTTAGGACAAGTATTACTTGTGCTTTCCTGATGTATGGATTTGGAGTATTTTAGCAATTAAGTTGTCAGTTCTATTACATGCAAGCTTACCTAAATAAAATTTTGAATGAATATTTCTATTTTGCAGTCATGCTGCAAGGCATATGAATACATGGGATACATAATGGAAAAGGAACAAGCATATAAGGATGCAGCAATAAATTATGAGATGGCCTGGAAATATGGAAACCAGACGAATCCAACAGTAGGCATGTACAAATAACCATATAATTACGATTTGGGGCACTGTGGTAGGAATGAAACAGCTACGTTTTACTGGAAAGAGTGCTTTTAATTTTCCATAGAAATAAAGTATCACTGGTTTTCCTCACATAAAACTCACAAATGTTTAAAGGTGTACTGAACAGTCACTTGGAAAGCCCCATGGCAAGAGGTAGCAGCTTTAGAATACTTCAGAAATTTCTGCTTACTGTTCTAGTACAAGGTTTGATCTGAACAGTTTTAGTTTGTGAACAACTTTCTCTGTATGTACAGCACTAACTTCAATAATGTATTTATAGTAATCTACTATATACTGTTTGTAGTAGAGAGTCTTTTATAATAATAAATATATATGACACTGGTAGGTCATTGATTTGATTATTTCATTTTTGATTCAAAACTCAAATTATCTGTATGGATCAGGTTTTATACACATGAGTGGGTATTTAAAAAATCAATTGTTTTAAATGTCTTTAAATGGATCTGTTTTAAAAAAGATGTCAAACTGAAAACTTGAGGCACTAGTCAAGTTCCAGTTTGGATAATAAATTGAAATTTGCACTAAATCGTCACATATTAAAACAGTTTAAATGGAGGAAACCCTTTTTGAAAAGGATACATAGGATAAAATGCCATTTTCTTACACAACACCTAGAATCTGTCTGTAGGTCCCAAGGCCGGTGGTTGACACAAATTCTGTTCCAGGTTTTGAGATGTGTTTATTGCCCCCTGGAAAATAGATACTACTTTTAGTCTTTAATCTGTGCTCTTTCTTTGTGCCCTATGGGCTTTTTTTAGTGTTAGGATGAGATAGTCTTTGGCATCAGCTGAAAAAACAGTGTTTTTTAAAAAAAGATTTGAACTGTTATGTGCATGAACTGCCAAACATTTTGTTTCTTTACCTGTAACTGCTGGATGCTGCAAACCAGAGGAAGGCTTATATCAAAACAGAAATAGAAATGACTGATAGAAATCTGACTTAGGTTAAATGGAAAAATCTTTAGATATTTAAGTATGAGTTTGGATGCACTAATTTTTACTAGATGTTACTGTTCCTGTAGACTCAGCCATGGTGGTTGTTGCTAAAATATTACAGTTGTTAATCAAATAAAATGTATTAGGAAGAAGTTTTAATAGAAAAGAGTTGTGTTTTCTTGAGTTTGTACATAACATAGATCAAGACTTTTCATTTTTTATTTTGAAATCCTCTAGAGAGTGGTAATTCAACAAGTTATAAAACCTTTTGATGTCTAGGTAGGAGAGTTCCCTATTGAAATTAAACAGTGAAATAATCTTGCATACAAAAGAGAGTATGATATTGAAGGTACTTTGTGCACTTGTTTCCAGTTTTGCATTACAGCATTGTGAGGATTGCCATCCATTAGAATAAAAATGGTTAAAGCTGCACAAATTTCCATCTGGCAAGTAAAGCCATACAAACTGGTATCAGATCCTGTATTTGCCAGTGAGAATAAGTTCAAAAATGAAAGGTTTAAAATTTCAAATTTTGGAAATTGTATGCTTATAATGTCTTTTTTTCTCAGGCCTAGTCTCTGTCCAGGCTGATATACTCGAGCTTCACCTCTTCGGTTGAAAGTACCAGCCTGTCATGTTGCTATGCAGCTTAGCTATTCCATGTGACTTTTTATATCAGTGGTCTGCTGACAGTGGAACTGAATAGCATTTTAATTCCCTAGTTTGATATCCCTTTTTTTTTCACTTTTGTCCTTTAATAATGGAATTACCTTTACAGAGGGACAGTGTATTGCCGGCCACAGTGAGAACCTCTGTGGGATGCCGTGGTAATTGAAAGAAGGCAACCATTATGTATTCTCTGTAGTAGCACATGCTCTTCAGAATAATGTCTCCTTTTGATTCAGACATAGCTATCAGTGTGTAAAGGACTTCCATTTACTACTTGAAGTGACTTTCAGTAGAAATTTTGATCATTTCCAGGCTTATATGAGAGAACAGTAGAAAAAAAACATACTAACTTTAGAAACACACGGTGACCCAAAATAAATTCAAATGTGATATTTTTGTTACTCAATACAGAAACTGATATTGTTGCCTTTCCTTTCCCCCCTCTCCCCTCACCCCTTTAATTGCAGGATACAAGCTGGCTTTCAATTACCTGAAAGGGAAGAGATATGTTGATGCAATCGATGTTTGCCATAAGGTAGAATTTGTATATGTGTCTAATACTCTGTCTCCTGTAGCAACATTCCTTTACATAACAACCCTTCTTTTTGGTTGAGTTTAAATTTCTAAAATACATAGCCTAATGTCAGAAAAGTGCCCTATCTAATAAGTTTGATAAAATAAATATCCTCTTCATAACCTGCTCTGTCTTGGGCTCCATGGAACCATATAAATAGGAGATTAAAGTGACTGGCTATCATATGTGAAGGGATATTCAATTGGCACCACCTTCATTTGGCCATGCGGTTGCAGCTTGGTGAATCCATACAGACGTATAGCTGAAAAACTTTATCAAATCAAATCTTAGTATCAGAAGACACTGTTAGAAAGTAACTTGAAGTATTATCTTTGTACGGTCCAAACATAAGTAGAGCAGACACAGAGTAAGAGGAAGGGCTACTATTAAAGAAGCAGAGGGAACATTATGAATTAATAACTATGCATATTAATAATAAAATAAATTAAAATTGCGCTTTTGGGGAGAAATGAAGATAGGAAGGACAAAATGAATGGAAGGACAAGAGAGAAGAGGGAATTGAAGGGAAGAAGAAGAAGTAGGTGGAATATACTAAGAAGGAGCCTAAGGGAGTGAAAACATAAAGGCAGTTCATCATTGCAGAGAAAGTATACTTAAAACCTCAGAAATTTCTCCAGAGATCCCTTCTGATTCATGTATTTCAAGCCACCCAGAAGCTTTAGCCCTAGACCCCCATGTCTTTTGCACCAAGGTGAAAGGACAGTGGAAGTGAAGCAAAATGTCTTTGATAGAGCTGGTTTTGACTTGCATATGTGGTAGTCTCTATCCACAATTAAATATTTGTGCATTCTTTAAATAAACTTGTCATGTTGTTATTTTAGTTTTAAAACGTGTAAGCTCAGTGATGAGGGGGATTACCAACTCAGAACTTTTGGGTTGTATTGTCTTTTGCAGGTCCTTAAAGCACATCCAAACTATCCCAAGATCAGGAAGGAAATACTGGACAAGGCCCGTGCATCTCTAAGAAACTGAATTTGTTTTTTGTATGACTCGTGGACTTTTGTTGATCAGACTTTGGAAGCTATGAATGAAATACCGCAGTAACAGAGACCATGTCAGCAAAAAAATACTGTGGATATGATGAATTTAACTATATTAGAGATCTGGATTATTTTAAAGAAAAATATGCAGCCCTGAAAGAAATTGTATTTGTTCTCATTCAGGAAAGAATACCGCTACCATGTGTGTTTAATGTAAAGTGTCATCATAACAAAGTGTTATCAGCATTATAAAAATGTTTTTAAAATATAACTCAATATTTTGTTGTGTTTATTTGAAATAACACTTAACAACAACCAGTCTTATCTAGGGGAGGTGCATTGTTAAGATGCTGGATTTCAGTTCATGTAAACCATTACCTCATAATTACAGTGTAATCTTTATTAGTACAGGTGTCTTTCTAAATTATGAGGGGTTTTATTGCTACATATATTAAAGGCATGCTCTAGGTTTTTTTTAAATCTTGAAAACAAACAGCTATGTGCATTGTTCTCAATTAAATTTACCTTTTTAAATAAAAATGTAACAATTAAAATTTAGATCCTATGTAAATATTCAGTATAGGCTTTCATAGATCATGCAGGTTGTACACAGAATTTACTTTCTGCTCATGCTATTATCCACCAGATTTCCATGAAGAGAAATGTTCTTAATTTGTAGTGGATAGTCTTTCAACATTGTATGTGTAGACAGTATAGTCATATATGCAGAAATTGGCACTCACTTTGTTTAATCTCTATAAAACATCTTTTTAGGGAAATAGCTTTTATTACAGGGGATTATGATCTTGTCTCACATACAGAATATACCTGTGAATCTTTAGGGGAGCAGTAGCATGTCATGAATGAGTGAAAGAAAGGAAAGATCAGGTTTCTTTTCACTGATGCGGGATTTTTGAAAGAACACTGTTGCACTGCTGTATTTGGTTTTCAAACAGCACTTGATGTTGTATGTGTCTTACTAGAAAAGTATTGGTTTGGCATGAAAAGGGAAGTTTTAATGGTAGAGATTAAGTTTCTATATTTTATAAGCAATTTGAGTTTTCAGCTTTTCCTGTTGACATTGTGTAAAATCACTTTCAGTTTGATTTTTGGGTTTCTTTTTAGGACAACTCGATGTTAAGGCTACCAAAGGGAGCCTGTTTACTGTTGTATCTAATCTTGCTTATCAATAACTGGGTGCTGTATCTTGGGGAACTTTTTAGCCTTATTTCCTGAACACCTTGAGGTGCATCACTTAGACAATGATGCTGCCTGCTGGTGGTTGCTATGTCCCGCATTCCAGTAACTTCAGAGCTGTTGGTCAGCTAAACTAAAATGAATAGATGACAGAACTATAACACTTCTACAAGACTTGTGTGGATATTAGAATTAAGAAAAGACTCAAATAAGTGGCCTCTTCTTCCCTAGGGGTCCTTGAAGCTCACGGTGGTGGCTTTGTCCCTTCTGTTTGAGCACTGTCACAGTGCGTACGTGGCTGTACCAGGCACAGTACAAGCCGCCTGGTTTTTGCACGTAAGTTGTGCAGCATGACAGAGCTCAGAGGAGGAAGATTTAGTGTACCAGGGAAAAACTGATGGTATGGAGTGCAATGAGGAACATGGAAAGATCTGGAAAATGCTGAGGCTGGGGGGACAGGTGGGCTGTGGGGGTCAGTAGGCTATGAATTCTTAAACTATGCTCTTTTGTGGGTTTTTTTTCACTATTAGAAGAATAAGTACTTATTGAGGCAGTTTCTAGTAAAACAACATTTCTTTGTACACAGCCTTATTCAGGCAGGATCAATGTGTTGTTGCTTCCTGGATAGCATAGGAATAACATTTAGCTGAAGTTTAGAATAAGAATAAGTGCAAGATGTTTTCACAAAAGGCAGGACATCTGCATCTGATTTGTTTTTCTTATAAGATGAACATTAGCCTTTCATAAGATGGGTGTGACAGATTAAGTCATGACAATGGTAAGATACGGAAATTAGTTGATAGAAATTGAACTGAGGCTACTTACTCTGCGTCTTAAGGCTTTCCGTGGCTAACTTCTGGTGAAGAGTTTTATGTATACACCATGCAGCTAAGATTTCTGAATTCCCATTAGCCATCTTGAGCATACCTAGGCACTGGTGACTTTTTGTAGGTGAGGTCTTTAAAAGAACAGTACAAATGAGACACGTCTTTGGATTAAATTTTTAAAAAGGCTCTAAATAGTCTTTCAGAAAAAAATATTGCTTTAATATAGTATTCTCAGAAGAAATAAATGTCCTTTCCATATCCTTTTTGGTTTATATAAGCCAATTGAAGTTTTCCTGTGCTTATTTTTTTTTTTTTTAACTTTTTCTGCAGAAGAAATGGTTTGGTGTCATTCCTCTTTGCTTTTACTGTTTCTTACTTTAAAAATGCATGTTGTGGTAGTTTGGTGGGGGGTTTTAGCTCCTTAATAAATGGGTTTGAATGGAAGAGACTTCTGGGATGGAGGGGAGTCAGTAATGCTAATTTCAAAGCCCTGCACTCTTCAGTGTGATGTTGCTTAGCAACCCATCTTCCAGTTTTGCCTTTGATGAATAAAAGAGGAGAGTGAAGCTGTGGTTTCTATTGATTCATTCACTGAAACTGAAAATCTAAGCATCTTGTAGCTATAGCAACATAAGCCATAGGTGTCTCTTCCTCTTCTCTCTTGCCCCCCTTTCATCTGCAGGTACAGAATGCCTAGAATATCTTCTAGAGGAAATTATTTTTGGCAACATTGTACTAAATAATATTTTCTGCTTTAATTTGCTACTGTTTTTTTTCAGATTTGTACCAATGCTAGAAATATGGTCTAGGGAGTATCATTAGGCAAAAATAATTAGTATAAATAGCTAAAAATAACTAAACTAGTAAGACTCATAACAAAAATAGAGTAGAAGGGATTGAAATGGGGTTTTTTCCCCCGTTTCTGGAGTAGCTTTGACTATTGCAAGTAATTTCTCAAATATGGCTACAGCAGTTTTTAGAAAGGCTGTAGACTTCCTAAAATCGGGCAGCTCTGGTTTAGTAACCTAAACTTTAATCTTGATATTCATTAGATGAGTGAGTAGTTTTATAAACATACTTTAAATAGAGCTCATAATGTTAAACAATTTGCTAAAGATTTTCTTTGAAAGGTGACATTTCAGGGAAGTCTCAATAGTGGCAGTAGATTCTGGCTCTTCAGAAGTTGATGATAACTCATTAATGTGTTCCATATACAATGCTGAACAGGGAAAACATAGGAAAAGAACTTAAATATTTTACTAGCAAGTACTTCTCCATCAGCTTATGACTATGCCACTTCTCAAAGATCTCAACAGTGATTTTGCTATCTAGCTTCATTCCTCTTGCTTCATCTTGCAACGAAATTAGAACTACTTGGTTTTTGCAACATTGACCTGGCATAAAATATTGAGAACTGGACCATTATTGCAAAAATATCATGATTTTTTCTCTGCTAAAAGTTGTTGCTAATTACGTGATGTGGTGCTTGCTAAAAGAGAAGCTATGTGAATGGTCTAAGTCTTGTTCTGAAGTGGGGTTTTTTTTGATACTGTTCTTGATGTTTGGTTGGGACCGGGTGTTTGGGATTTTTTGGTTTTTTTAAAGAGTCAGTATGCCTGTTAATGCAGGCTTTATTTTGGAAAGCAGCAGACTTTTAAAACTTCACACTAGAAATTTGCCTTTCTTGAATTTTGTGCTACAAAAGTTGAACACTGGCTATGCCTGTCTCAGGTGATGTAGTGCTTAGTACAGTTTAGTCATCAGCTGTCAAAGTCACAAGGAAGGATTCTGACATCCTAGAAATAACATGAATGGTGAGAGATTCTGGTCTAAATCTTTATCAAGTGTTCCTGGGCAATATTAATTCCTAAAAGAACTGGCATCACCATTTTTGGCACTGGTGTGACACCAATCAGTACAACTACTGCCAGCTCCCCTTCTACTTGCTGAGCACCTTTAGGTGCCTGCGGTTCAGCAGCTCAGAGAAAGAAGTTTGGAAGTGCTGGAGTGAGATGGTGATTGTGCTACTATTCTTTGAGAGTAGGAAGAAGGGGAGACTCTACACTCTATTACTAGAGTGCAAATATTACTTCGGGTTTTTTCTCCCCCACATTAAGCCATGCTTCTGTAGAAAAGTGATTTTGTACCTATCTCTCTGCGAAACTGCATTGTGAAGAGGGAGCATTCAGTTTGATATCCCTTCTCCCAGTCTGTGATCTCACCTCAGAGGGATTTTGTGTTCTGTTTCCCGGTACTCCGAGCTGGGAGTGCTTGGTCAACCCCATCTTGCCCAACGCACCACTTGGGTGGTTGAGGCGAGCCCCGCAGCCGCTGCCGTGTCGCTGTGCCGCAGCCCCGTGCCGGGAGCGGGAGCGGGNCGGGGCTCGGCAGGCGGGCGGGAGCCGTGAGGTGAGGGAGCGGTCCCGGGGCGGGCGCGGGGCCGGGGCTGCCCCGGGGGTCCCCCTCAGCCGCCCGGGGGTCCCCCTCAGCCGCCCCTGGCGGGCTCGCTCCACGCGCGGTCCCCTCAGGTCCCGCCGAGGCCGCCGGCCCCAGGGGCCTTCCCGGGGCCGGGACAAGCCAGCCCTGCGAGCTCCGCTCCGCGGGAACGTGGAGTGGGCGAGGAGCCCAGGCTGCCGCCTGTGCGGACACGGGGCTCCGGGAAGTGCCGGCCGGATGCACTGTCCAAACCGAAGGTATTGACCGAGGGAGGTGTCTCTGCCACGTACGGATCCCGCCCAAGGGTTTGCCCACAGTGCCGCATTGATTCGGGACGGCAGGCTGATACCAGTTGTGTACATTGCCAGCTAACTCTGGTGTGTTTCATCCTATTCGAAGAGCTTTTAAAGAGTTACCGCATTGTCTCTCCCCTTCGGCAGTTTGTTAGTCTTCTGCACAGCAGATGACAATACTTAGACAATGTTTGCTTAGGTCTGGAAACTGACAGAAGAAGTGTATTTTAAACTTAATAACCTTAGCGTCATGGATTTTCGTTTTTTTTAACTTTGTGTAAAATATTCTTTTACAAAGAAAAATTTATTAATACATTTTTTTGTTGGTTAAATAAAAAATCTTACTGGAAATACAAATATGTATGCATCTCAGTAGTGTTGTACGTGTTAGTCTTCTGTAACAAAAAGACCTTTTTTGTTTAAAAAAATATAAATTATATTGATCAGTTCAGTCTTGACTAAAGGCAGTAGTACACTGCTGAGCTGCCAGACTTAGAGCCTGAGACAAAGCAGCCAGCTTACAGGGTTTGGTTTCCTTTTTTAGCCAGGTTTGCTCAATGGCCTGGTCAGTTTGGCATCTGCTACTGTCATCTCGGGGCTTCTCAATAACAGAGCAAAGTAAAAATTAAGTTAGTTACAGAGAGCCTGAATTGCTATTTTTGTTGCACTGTGGGAAGGAGCAGAAGACCAGTTTTCCTCCTCCTAACTACTATTGCTACTTTACTTGTCCCTTTTTTGGGCTGGGGTAGTAACAGAAGCAGCCTGGCTATCTTGAGCCCTGTCAAACTAGGATCAAGATATAATTGCCCTCTCTGTGACATTTCCCCAGTGTCTGTGGTTCTAGCTGACCCTGTGTTGCTTTGAGATAATTTTTTTTTGCTTTGCCCAAGTTTGCTGCCTGGTTCACTTGTTCCAAGAGCTGTTATCTAGTCCAAGGTTTTTCCTCTTTTGGAATCAATGTAGAGAATCATGTTTATGATCAGTTGCCTGCCAATACTTAGGAGTTTCTCATCCTAATCTGCTCATTGTTATGCCTGTCTTCTACAAGATCTGAAAGTGCCTCAAGTTTCTAAACCATGAAGTGCTAGATTTTTTTCAGTCCTGTAAAGCATGGATTTATTCACTTGCTGTCTGTCTTACTATTGCCTGATTTTCCCTAAGACTCACTGAGATCATGTGCCTTAGGAAATAGTTCTGCTTGCAAACAGAGAAATCATATCACAAAACCACTGCCAGTGATTAAGCAATTAAATTGATTTAGCAATTAAATTCTAGTGACAAGTGACTAACTGCAGCAGACTAACATTATTCAGCAGTGAAACGTAGCTGGAAAAGAGACACGGAAGTGGGGAGAGGAGGAAAATGAAGACACCTATGGGAGCTTCCAACAAAGATTAGTTTAGCAGTCACTAACCTAGTAAATCTCAGTAAATCTCCCATGAGGAGACTTTCTTTGCTTTACGCTTATCACTTAAACAAAAGTTTAAGGCTAGTTAGAAAACTGTGATTTTAAGACCTGCACTTGATACTTGGATGTTTTTGTTATCTTAGAAACATTCCTACAATCAGGAAAACAAACAAAAGTCCTCTGGTTATGGTCCAGACATTATCTTCTGGTGCTTAAATGAAAATGAGACACTAATCCTTCTAAGTTAAAACAGCACTTTACAGCTGCTATCATGCTCACTTTTCATCATGGCATTTTTAGGAACAGTCTAAAGTAATTTTAACAGAGGCCCAAAACAATCTGACCAAGGAAAAAAAGGAAAATACAGAGTTGAGTGAAATTTAAATTTGAGATAAGTGCGTGTCATTTACATGTCCCAGGTCTGTAAAAATAAGCCAAAAATATTTTTATAATATATGGTTGCTGTATATTTTTACTATGCTATCAATTGTCAAAGGGAACTGTCTATCTCTGCCTATCACATGCAGTGCTTGGCGGTAGAAAGATAGTAGCGGTGCTAATTTTGAAAGAGCATGTGAAAGTTTGAGTTTGAAGCACTTCCATTAGAATACATAGAAGGAGGTTTGGGGATGGTTTGTTCGGGGTTTTGCCCCATTTATTTTTTAGATCTAAATGAAACTGCTGAAGGAGATACTGGACCAAGTTGTGTTTCAGCAAGCTGTTTGGTGCTGCTGTTGCTCAGAACTTCTTCAGCCTTCTTCAGTGTGCTCCTCCAGAAGGTACAGCTTCTCATTTCTCTGTAACAATCAGTGAGGTAGGTTACATCCAGTATTCTCTAGAATAACCTGTGCTCTTAATGGTTCTAAAATGGAGGCTCAGGAACTGAACACATTCAGTGTTCCTCTTAACAACTTTTTTTCAGTAGTAGAACCACATTTCAACTGGCTGAGCTTCAAAGAATGTACCCGGAGGAACAGCACCTGGGGTTTGTGAATTTCTATTTCTTTTAGGTATGTGTACCCTATTTAGGAGTGCATTCAGTAGGAACTCTGAGTGGAACAGATAAGCAAGTGTGGAGACAGAAACTAGCCAGCTGATTCTGTTTCTCATTTTCATGTCTTTAGTCTTTAACTTCTGTACATTTCATTTTATAATTTTGTTCCTTAATTTAAATCAAGACCTAATGTTCTTGTAAACTGTAGCATAGTTTACTAAACTTAAGCAACTTGTTTAATTATCTCCACTTTCGGAAGTGCTTTTGAATGGTTTTGATTTTATGAAGAATCTTCATATTCCATATAATGCTGAACCTTTATGAAAGGTTCACTCTGAATTGGATGTTTCTTCGTCTGTCACCAAAGGTGCTTATGTGAATGGATGTTCCTCTGGGATGAACTTCTAGGAAGTGCAAACAGTTTTGTTCAGTGATTTAATTATTTATTTGCCAGTAGAAAAAACCATCAGATTCCATGGTGGTAGAAGATGAAAATATCATTTACCAAACTGATTATTTCAGTAACTAATGTTTTAGTAGCATCTACATTGATACTCGTGCAAAGAAACCAAAAAGCCCTGCCTAGAATTTTAGATTCAGAAATACCAGTAGCTGAAGTAGCACTTCTTACAGTTCAAGTATCCTGAAGTATCTTTGTCAGACTTTTGCTAATTTGGTGAGAACAGTTGATCATCAGTGTCAGGTTTGTTTGGATTTTTTCTAAAGTATTTGCTCAGTGTTTTTATTCGCACACCCACTTTCTGATTAAGGAGACTCTAAGGTTTGAGGAAGGGATTGTATACTTTGATAACAAGGAAAAATAGACAAGCTTTTTATGAGACTGTGCTTCTGGAATTATAGAAGAATTAGATTAAGTTGAGGCCAAGTTATGTAGTTAAATAGTTTTGATTAGAATAATTCTGAAGCATTTTTTCCCTATTTTTCCCATTTTTTAGGATTTTTGTTTTGTTTTTAGTATTTTTACTTATTTTTTTAGGTTTTTATGTTCTATAAGCAATATTGTCAGGAAACATTTGAAAGCTGTTTAACATTTGGATAAAAGAAAAGTGGATTTTAAAATATTTTTTTTAAAAAAACTGAGGTCAGGTATATTGTTGATACTAACCCCAATGAATTTTGTCTCACTTGCATGGTTGGAAAGAATTTCTGCTGATTTGGGTTAATCATACTTTCACTTTTTTATAAAATATTATTTTCTACAATGTTGTTCAGATCAAGCTAACAAAAACATCAGAGTTTTCTACTTGTTGGCTACAATTGTGAGGCTTTCTTGTAAGAGTTTTTGCAGACAGTCTGACATCAGAACCAGTGGGTGGCATAATGTAACATAGACTGCATTGAATTCTCACACTGCCCATGTGATGTGGTTTGAAGTAGTGTGGCAGCTGCTTTTTGGCACTTTTAGAAGACTTTTGTAGTACATTTTAGTTTTCTGGTTATTTTCTTCCTGAAAAAAAAAATCCAACTTCAGATGTTTATGGCCAGTTATTCCAAAGTGCTGTAAGAATCCAGACCACTATTAGTGAAAATAATGCTAATGAATAGAAGATTAAATGCTTTGCTAAACAGTCACCCCAGGGAGTTTAATCATGCCACATATTTCTTCAGCATGTCCTGGAGGATTGAATAGTAGCTTGGTCTGTGTTTACTGACACAGTGCTATGCCATGAAAATGTGAGAGGCATTTGTGAGGAATAAAGATTGTATTTCTGACTACAAAATTATCCTGGTAAAAACCCTAAGTAAGATACAGCTTTCATGGCAGAAGTTCTTTGGACAATGCTGCTTCTGTTCTGGAAACTGCTACTCTTTTGTGCGACAAAGAACTCTTCTCTTATTGTAAGCAATATCCCTATCAGATACTTTGTCAACAAAGCTACACTCAGCATTTGTCTATATCAAAAGGTTTTGCAGTATGCTTGTGGCATTCAAGCCTCTGTCCACTTGGTGTTTGCTGCACATACTATTCCAAGGCTGTCACTTGATCCTTTCTTAAAGAAACATCATTTGCACTTGTTTCTGTGCACGGCCTGCTGCCATGTATGCTAGTAGAGTGTACTAATCCACACTGAAAGGGTTAAGTTGTGTTGCTGTCTTCCACAATCCACCCAGCTCCAAGGAAGGTTCTTTTCTAGGGACAGATACATTTCATCTGTGTGTTGTGGCAGCATGCTCCACATCTCTTGTTTCTAATGCCTCTTATGACATAATGTATTTCAAATATATATAGATATAGATATAGGCATATATATCTATAAAGATGCTTTCTTTTTTTTTCCATTTGAGGAAGATATTGCTTATTGATTTCTAAGCTTTAAGATTTACTAGTATCTTCTGTGCTTGTGCATGGTGCACTGCGAAACAGTAATGTGATTTTCTTTTTGATGGTGTTAGGAAAGCATTCCTGGTTAGCAACCTGCAGAGGCTGTAGCCCCTGCATTGCTGGGTGCTAATCTGTACCTGTGGTTGGTGTTTTACATTGTGTGTTGTATTTTCATGGCAGGGCTAGGAGGTGAGGGTGGCTGCACAGGTGGCCTTTGTGATAAGAGACATGGGGCTGCCCCCCCGCCTCCACAGTCTCATCCAGGGCTGGGCACAGCTGGTTCCAGCCAGCTGTAAAATAGACCCACTGTTGGCCAAAGCTGAGCCACCCAGTGTAGCAGGTGGTGCCTCTGTGATGAGGTCTTTAAGAAAGGGTAAAAAATACTGCACAGCAGCTGTGAGAAAGAGGGGTGAGAAAAACATGAAACTTCGCAGAAACCAAGGTCAGTGAAGAAGGAGGGGAGTAGGTATTCCCCCTGCAGCTCATGGAGAAGACTGCAGTGAAAAAGGATTTGTCTGCCGCCCATGAAAGACCACCCCAGAAGCGGTATCCACTCTGCAGCCTGGGCAGGACCCCAGGCCAGAGCAGGTGGATATACCCTGAAGAAAGCTGCAGCCTCTGGGGAGCCATGCTGGAGCAAGATCCTGGCAGGAACTGTGACCTGTGGGTGGCCTGCTGGAGCAGTTTATGCTGAAGTGCTGTACTGCATGGAGAGAACCCGTGCTGGAGCGAGGGAAAGGTGTGCAGAGGAAGGAGTGCTAGAAATAAAGTCTTGCAAGCTAACCACAGCCCTTATTATTCATTCCTTCTGCACCACTACACAGAAAGGAGATAGAAGAACTGGGGATGAAAGAGTGAAGCTGAGCCAGGGGAGGTAGTTTGAGCCTTTGTTTCTCACTATCCTACTCTATTTTTAATTGGCAATAAATTCAAATTCATCATTAAAAGTGTTTTCCCTGTGACAGTAACTGGTAAGTGATTGCGCTGTCCTTAGCTCAACCCATGTGATTTTCCATCTTATTTTGTCCCTACTGTCATGTTGAGGATGGAAAGCGAGAGAGTGGCTGGGCTGGTGTCTGGCAGCCAGTCAAGATCAACCCACCAGACAGTGTGAGAAAACAAGACATTTTTCAATCTTGCAGTTTGGGAATTTGGTTGCAATCCTTTCATTGGGAAAGAAAGTTTTTATTTGTAGTCTTCCCCATAAAGGTATCCGTATTGTAGTTGAAGTGTTTCAGCAGCAAGGAAAAATGGGAAAATAACATGTAACACAGAAGTGAACTGGTTTGTTTGGTTTGGTTTTTTTGAAATTTTGTGAGTTGTGCAGCATGTTTTTGGTGTCTTTTAGTGTGATCTAATATGCTTCCCCTCTGCATTCTTTTAACAATAACTCTATGATAAAAACACTGTAGTTTGAATGTATAGTTTTATTAAGCTGGCATAAGCTTTGAAATACAGTATAATGTGAAGAAATCCAGATGCTTAGTTTCTCCTGCAAATTCTTGAAGGAAACCAGGTAAGGGGTGGGGGTTTTTGTTTTCTCTGACTTGTAACTCTTCCTCAGTATATATTACTCCAATTAAGATCTGCTTGTATTTCAGAGGAATGACTAGAAAAGTAGTTTCTTGCAATTTTGTGGTCAGTAATTAGCAAGTGGGAACTAAATGTGGCTTTTAGCTAGGTGCTGTTTCTTTCTCTTCTTGATTCACATACCTGCAATTTAGACAAAAATAAAGCTATTCCCTGAATAGCTATTCCCCTATTCAGGCTGATTGCAGAATGTATCCCCTTCTTGTAAACTGCCAGTTCGGCAGAGAGAATTTAATTCAAAGCACTTAAATTTTGGTAGTCCTCAAATGTCTTAAATAGTTTCATCTTTGAAAGCAACTGAATAATTACTTGCCTGTGAAAAAAATACTGGTGGAAACTTGAAAATTGTTGCAATAAGTTGATTGAGAAGTCTTTCCTATCTTTATAGTTCACTTTCCATGTGGCTCTTTCTGACATGCAGCTTGAACTAATGCAATGATTCCACCTGCTTTTCTTCTATCCCATCATCGAACTAAAATTCCCTGCTTCTACAAGACTTTATACAACATTTTGAACTAATTTTAAACAAGCTAATTGGAAGAAAATAAATTTGAAGTAGTGGCACTGTGTAGAAATAATGTTTTATTCTTGACGGTATGCCTGATATCTGGTTCTTCAATATGAAGTGTATTTAAAAAGTAAAACCCAAACCGAAAACCAGGGAAAGGGCATTTTGGGTATCTTATAGATAGGTTTGATGTATCTTTAAGTGATGTAGCATGCATAACATTTGACTTTTGGGAGTTATGAATTAATTCCTCCTGATTAATTTCTTATGGCTTTACATAGTTAAATATACTAGATGTCTAAATGAGTACTATTTGTTTTAATTTACAGGTGTTATAATTTCAAGAAATGCTGTGACGTATTTGAAGAACAGCACTCACAGAAACGTCCGTTGTGTGAAAATTTTTAAAACTAGAATGGCCTTGAAAAAGACACCTAAACTATTTAAGACATTTTTTCACTGGAAACTTTGGAAGTTTAGCATTATTGTGTTTGTCTTTCTGGTATTTTTATTTTTATTACAAAGAGAAGTAGGTGTTCAAGATTTTAAGGATGAAGCAGGGATTGAGCCAGTTGTTGGAAAGAAAAATCGTGTATTAGGTCTTGTGTTAAATGCTATGAACAATATCAAAGGTGCAAAGCCAAAAATGCAGATAAAAGCACCCATTAGGCAAACTAAGATTCCTGGAGAGAGGCACTGTTTGCCAGGGCACTATACTCCAGTGGAACTAAAACCCTTTCTAGATCGGCCTCTTCAAGATCCTAATGCTCCTGGAGCTTCTGGTAAAGCATTTAAAACTATCAACTTAAATTCAGAAGAACAGAAAGAAAAACAGGCTGGAGAAGAGAAGCACTGTTTTAATGCATTTGCAAGCGATAGGATTTCTTTACACCGAGATCTCGGACCAGACACTCGACCTCCTGAGTAAGTTGAAATGTGTGCGTCCTGATAGTTGAAAAACTTCTCAGAAATTCAGACTGCAAAGTGATTTGAGTTCAGCAGTAGGTGATAGTTTAGGAAAGTCTCCTAGCTATGCATAATGATTGGCTGTACATAATCATCCACAGTGCCAAAGCCAAGAATGTTTAGAAAAGCTCATTTCTTTCATGGTTTTGGATTCAAAGTAACCATCTTTTAATAATGTGTTCTGCTTTTGCCTTTAAGCTAAAACTTCTGAGTAACTTTCAGGAGACCTGCTAGGTTTTACTTAGAAGAAAACTAAAAATGTGGTTTCAGCATTTTTCCAATTAAAACACCACCCCCTGTTTTTTTAGTATTCAGTGTTAATAAAACCACTGGCATAATTTAATAAATTAGGAATTGTAAACTGTTGAACAAAGTAATAGAAGATCTCAGCAGCAATCCTGTAGTATTGAAAAATGTCATAAATGTAGACTGTAGGACTTGGGGAGAGTGGGTTTTAGTTCTGAGCAGTCTCAGTGTCAGATGAAATGTTGTTAGTCATCTGTGCAAGAAGTGGCTAAACTTACTGAGCCACTGCTGATACACGCAGTGCAGCTCACCATAACCTTTCCTAGAGCATAACTGGGGAGATCTGACTTGTGTATTTTGTGAGGCAATGGCTGTGGTTGTTACCTTGGGGTGTCCTGCAGTCCCTAAAGCTGACAGGCAATAAACCGTAAGGGTGCAACTGATGAGTACTGAGTACAGCATTGTCATCTTGACTTGCCGTTGGATCTATAGTTATGTTTAGGATATGTCAGTCTTGAAAAAATGCCGGTTTAAAATTGTATCCCTTGAATGGGACATGCTGCCCTAAGGATTACACAGTATTTCTACAAAACTTTGAAATTTGAATTAGATAGGTTATATTTTTCCTTGCAAACTCTGCATTTTTCTAATAAATAATCTTCTTTGTATTCTTAAGTTTCAGCAGTAATGGTGACTTTTGAGTCAGCTCAGTCAGTACCTGCTGCTCTCAATAGAATAAAATTTTTTCCTGAAGAAGGCCTGGGTGTTATATGAAAGGTACTCAAATGTGTGTGAGACAGAAGCCAAACTAAGTTGTTCAAGTGGAATTCTCAGTCATGATACTTTTAAAAATACTGTGAACAGCTGTTCCAGTTGAAGTACCTACCTTTGCAGTCCAAAACTGGGATAGAAAGTGGAGAATCAGAACTATTTAATGTCCATAGTTATAAAGCTTTGTACTAGAAAGGTTTCTTTTAAGAGTTTGATTAAAAACTTGTTGTCCATTTTGTAACCCCTGACGCTTTCTAATCTGTAGATGTATTGAACAAAAGTTTAAGCGTTGCCCGCCATTGCCAACCACAAGCATTATCATCGTTTTCCATAATGAAGCGTGGTCAACTCTGCTCAGAACCGTCCACAGTGTGATGTACACATCTCCTGCCATACTGCTAAAGGAGATTATTTTGGTGGATGATGCCAGTGTAGATGGTAAGAAGTCTTTCTGTTTTCGCTTCTGTTTTTGGTTTTTTTTTTAATTGAAGACATATTAGGATTGCAGATAAATTGGCTAAGAGGATCTCTCTTTACCACTACTGACATGTATAACAGTATTCTAAGTGATCTTGTTTCTTTCTTTTTTTTTAATATAGTCCTCCCCATCTTATTTTTCCATAAGGTAGCTAAATATGAAATTCTTGTGCTCTAAAAGGTTTTTAAACCCCATTTCTACTTTTTCTAATTCTGATGCTGATTTAACTGCGTAACTGCTTGCATGACAAGTAGCTTTGTAATTTGTGTTTCAAACCAATTGCAATTTGTAGAATACGGTATCCAAGTATAAATTGGCCTAGACTTGTAGAAATTTGCATTTTATCATACTGCTTGTCTTTATGCAAATTAATTTCATTAATATGCAGGGCAGTGTCTTTATTAGAAAGTAAAATTATTTAATGGAAAAATAATCTTCAGCAGTCAAACGGAATCTCAAAAATAATTAAATATATACTTTGTGTGAACACAAACGCAAGTTCAAAAAACTTTGTATGCTTAGCTTTAGATGAACATGTCTATACATACATGTTTCTGTTAATGTATTTACACTTTTTTTCAAGTCTGTATTGAGTATATTGAAACACTTGGATGTTGAAGTATGTTCCGTAGTACAGTTTGAAACTAAGGATGGGCAGATAAAATGATGTGGGATTTTTAGTGAGAGATGTGGGGTTCTTTCTCAAACTTTGAACATTTAAATAGTTGTTTATGTGGCTTCTGTTGCTGTTGCAAATATTGTAGCCTTTGAAAACTGTAAATGTGCCATCATTAAGGAAAAAAATAAGGAAAAATCTGTTCTGCAGATAATGTAGGTATGAGATCCATTTGCTATAAAAAAGGAATTGGTATTCAAATTGTTAACGCTGCAGCAGAGATGTACTAGCACGTCGTTTCTCATTCAGAATTATTTTAATGTTCCATCTCCTGTTCTCTGCTGGTCACCTCTTCCTATACCCCTACCCCCAAAAAACTCAGCCCCTAAAAATAACCTTCAGCAGATAGGAATTTTTATGGCTCTGATGTTGAGGTAATTTCTGGGGTTACTGTGAGTTGTTTATCTTGTTAGCTTAATAGTGTAACATTTTGGGCAGTGGCGTGTGTATACACTGAATATCCTGACACTGATTCCTCTTTCTAGAATATCTGCATGATAAACTAGATGAATATGTGAAACAGTTTCAAATAGTTAAAGTAGTCCGTCAAAAGGAAAGAAAAGGTCTGATCACTGCACGGTTGTTGGGAGCTTCAGTAGCAACGGGAGAGACCCTTACCTTCCTGGATGCTCATTGTAAGTGTAACCTGTGACTATGCCAGGTCTGGTTTTTAATGCTGTTGTCTTTGATTTAATGTTGCAGATTTTTTATGAATTATAGATGTTAGCAATATAGCATCTTTCCTATTGCTGTTTCATATTATTAGAAGTATAAATAGCAATGCTGTTTAAAAATAGTCCATATTGGCTTGCCGGGCATGTTAAAACATACCCTGTGTACTACTTTATAGCCCAGCAAAAATTCAGTATTCCCATTTTCTCCACAGGTGAATGCTTTTATGGCTGGTTAGAGCCATTATTGGCAAGAATAGCTGAGAACCCTGTTGCTGTTGTAAGCCCTGACATTGCTTCTATAGATCTCAATACCTTTGAATTCAGTAAACCATCTCCTTATGTGCATAGCCACAACAGAGGAAATTTTGATTGGAGTTTGTCATTTGGATGGGAGTCTCTTCCTAAACATGAGAATAAAAGAAGAAAGGATGAAACCTATCCAATTAGGTAAACATAATTTGAATACTATTTAAATCCTTCTGTTTTCATGGAGTTTTTCTTATGAGCAGCAGTTTGTAAATAAATTAGTTCTTCAGATGAGTATAATCAGACATCTTAGCATCTTAGATGTTTTTTATAATACTTTCTTTAAGAACCATGTTTTAAAGCATTCATAAAAATATAGCCTCCTCAAGATAGTAATTGCTCTGCATTACTTCTACATACAGTGGAAATTGCTTATATTCCTAGAAGGAAGGGGCAGAGGAGGATTATACACAGTTAGTTTCAGAGACAGTACAATGATTGTCTCCTCATACACTTTACTTGAAAGAATGACAAAAAGGGTCAGAGCTCCCAAATACTAGGCTGATACAGTAGTGCCTTTGATGATAATTGTACCTCCTTTGTCCACAGACAGGTTACTGGTCTGTAGGAGTCACACAGAGAAAATCTGTTGGTTTTCCTGATGCCTTCTTTTATGCCAGCAGTCATTAGTCTGAACAAGTTCTTAATAAATCACAATAAGCTGTCAAATGAGACTCCGTGTGAACATATTTAAGCGCTAGAAGTATTATCTATGCCAGGAATATGCATCACTGTAGTGAAATACTAACAAGTGCATGGAAAATTCCTAGAACAGTTGCACCATGATTTTACATCTATATTTAAAAAACCTTACTGTCTGTCTTAGTAAAATTTTGTTTTTGCAGAACACCTACTTTTGCTGGAGGTCTCTTTTCAATATCAAAAGACTACTTTGAACACATTGGAAGCTATGATGAAGAAATGGAAATATGGGGAGGTGAAAACATAGAAATGTCTTTCAGAGTAAGTTTAGCTCCCTAATTAGCAATTGTCTCTATGCTGACGGTGTACAGGGGATTTGAGAATAAGTTAGTATTAGATATTGATCCTCTGCTCAGCCAACTAGGACAAGGAAAATTGAATTACTAATTACCTATGAAATAAAATACAAACATGCTTGCTAAACTGATTTTAATTTTTTTGTAAATGTCTTTAGGGTTGATACCTGAAATGTATGTTTCCAGGGTTTATCTGATTAGGAAATTCACTAATGGTATGCCTGATATATGTACTCTTGCTAGTGGTTTGATGTGTTCTGGCAAACAATATTACTGAATTTTTTTGCACCCCCAAACTCTAATTGCAGTGCACTTACACACTAAATGTTATTATTAGGTATGGCAATGTGGTGGACAGTTGGAGATCATGCCTTGCTCTGTTGTTGGCCATGTCTTTCGCAGCAAGAGTCCCCATACTTTCCCAAAAGGTACTCAGGTGATCACACGTAATCAAGTTCGCCTTGCAGAAGTGTGGATGGATGAATATAAAGAAATATTTTACCGAAGAAACACAGAGGCAGCAAAAATTGTGAAACAAGTAGGTGGTGGTGGTGGTATTAGAAATCACACTTGCTGCGGTGAAAGTTTTGGTGAGCAAAAGTTATTTATTGACAAAGTATGTAAGGATTCTAGATATTTTAATGAAAACACAGTTAAGTTTGCTTAATGCTGCAGCCCCAACAAACATGAAAAGAACTAAAGTGTTTGGGCGCTGAATGTTGATTTTTTATGGTGAAGTTTTTTTATTGGTGGTTTTTTTCAGTCTCTAAAATCCTGGGTTGTTTGCATTGTACAGGAACTACCAGAAGAGCATGACAGAAACTACCGAGTAGACAATGTAAACTAACTTATTTTTTGGAGTGAAAAAAATGTCTTATTAGTCTCAAGTTGCTTAGTATTTTGACTGAAAAAGCAGGTTTTGTTGTTCTTTAGCAGCAGAATGGATAACCATCCTGTCTCTGTCTGCTTAAAAATGTCAGTTATTTTCAAGGAAGGTTGGGTGTTGGCTTATTTATTTTGTAAGTTTTCTGCCCAGCTAGAATCTAGAGTTTTATTTTAGAAGCTATTTTTCCCCCTTCATGTGATAAATTTTCATGACTGTTGTATCACTGAAAGCTTTAGATTTCCTAGGCATGTTCAGCAGCTAAACAACTGAATTTTGTTTGGGAGATTCTAGATTGTACTGGATGCTAATTATTCTGCTAATTATTTCATTAATCCAGTTTGTTATTTCAGCCCATACTTCTAGTGAGATCAGTTGGCTTTATGGCTGTCATCAGTATGATCTTATTTGTACTTTCCCATGTCATGGCGCTGTGTTAAAACTTTCTTGGGACTAAAGATACTTCTATTTTTTCCCTCTTGCAAGTGCTTTGAAATGTTGCAGGCAGGATGTCAGTGGTGTTATGACACTGAAAGACAGCAGTAACTGTAGTAGTACAGCATTAACAAGAAAAAAATCAACAAAGGAAGCTTAAAACTTGTCTAGTACTACACAGAATATCATAGCTTTACGTATGCAGAATGAATGTTAATATATTTATCTTCCATCCTTCTTTACCTTCCTTCCTCTAACAGAAAACATTCGGAGACATATCAAAAAGACTTGATTTAAGGCAGCGTCTGCAGTGTAAAAATTTTACTTGGTATCTCAGGAATGTTTATCCAGAAGCATATGTGCCAGACCTGAATCCTTTGTTTTCTGGATATGTAAGTTTAATTTTGATTATTTTCTATATTCTTTATAGTCCAGGAAGTTTGCTAATCTCTTGTACGACCTCAGCCATAGCTTTAAGGCTTTAGCTATCTTTAGCTGCTCTAGGGTTTTCTGTCATTACTCTGGACAAAGAATCTCTTCTGCATAACTTTTATAGCTTTGTCAATAGCTGTGTCATTTTCATTTTTCATTTATGTCAGAAGTCATTTTCCCTGCCAAATAACTTTGGACATTACATTGCTAAAACAAACAAACAAACAGTAAGTTATTAGCTTGAGGAGAACGTGAATTTTTAGCATGTACTTACAAATAAAACTTTCCTTCCTCCAGTTTTAAGTATTTTACGTGTTCGGTTCAAATTGTGATTTGAATAACAGTAACATTGTACAGAGCAGGCTAATAACTCCATGTGTGACTGTAGTTACTAGGCTTTTAGTTAGAAAAGATTAACTGAGAAAATGGGATTTTTAGATTCGAGGATAGCAGAAAGTAAAAATGAACTAACAGCTGTAATTGTTAAACTAAAGGTTACTTTTGTCTATGACTGAGACAGTTTAAGTTTTTGTCATTCCACTGAGCTTTTTTTATCCTGATAACACCTTTTCTTTAGTTAAAAAATATAGGTAACCGCATGTGTCTGGATGTTGGTGAAAATAACCATGGTGGCAAACCATTGATTATGTACTCTTGTCATGGACTTGGAGGAAATCAGGTAAAATATTTGATACCTGATTTTTATTCTATCTCCTGCTGTAGCTTTACCATATAAAACCTTTTAATTAATTTTAGAGAAATTGACTAATTTTTAATATGCAATTTCTCTCTCCTTATCTCCTTCTTCCTTTAACAGTTAATTCCTATATATATTGTTAAAGGAAAATTCCATACCACTCTTCATGTCGTGTCCCGTTTCTAATGTTTTAACTTCAGCATAGAAATCCAGATTTCAAACACAGTTGCCCTGCTTCACTTGCCCTCTCCTTTCTGTGCGAAACCTTTTCATGCCACCCTTACTCCTGTCTTGTAAGTGTTGTCTTCTTAATTCTTCCTTTCCTTATGCTTCCTCCTATTGCTTCTTTCTCTGTCACCAGGACTCGCACTGTCCAGGAAGATGTTGGTTGGAATCCGGCCAATGGGAGACCAAGTGTCCAGGCCTGAGCCACCTTCCCTATCACGCTTGCAGCCTCACAGTGTGAGGCCAAAGTGGCCTATCCTGTACTGGCTAATGCAAGTGAATAATATGATTCCATTTGTTCAAGAGGAGCTCTCTCTGGTCCATAGCTCTTGGAGGCAGCAATGGTCCTCTGTTCCTTCTACAATATGACTTGCAATAGATGTCAGATACCGAATCATTCAGTCATTACTGTAATACTAACAAAAGGAACATCTCCTTCCCTGCCCAGAAATGCACACCTCTCTGTTGCCTTTAAAAGTGAATAAAATGTGTCAACTGTAGATCCTTAATAATTAAAAGTCAGCAAAGGTCCAGAAGTTTTTATTAGAATGTAATTGTTATCTTGGGGGCAGAGGGTGTTAGTAAGTTTTTTTTCAATCTTAAAAGACATCCATTGATGGCACTGTGAAAATTGAGACACGTAATTCTAGTCAGGTGATACTTTCCTAATCATTTTTTGTGAGGCATGGCATGCCATCTAGATTAAGAACTACCCTATTATTCTAGCTTCTTACAGGATTGAATTTGGGGTTTTATTCAATTGTGGAGAAATACTGTTAGCCTTTTCACATTGTCACAGTCATTAATTTGGAACACTGCAGAAAGACATTGTGTTAAGAGGTCTGCTGTATGCTTGTATTGTTCTCTCTTTCTGAGTTATCTTGGGCTATACTAAAACTCTATTCTTGCAAGTGTTTTTTGTTTTCCCTCCTGCTACAAAATAACAGTCTGAATCCCTTTAAATGCCAGCCTTCAGAGAATTGATTTTGCTGATAATGCTTGAGAGATGCATATTTGCTTACTTAACCCTTCTCATTACAATGTTCTGTTTTCAGTTGTTCTCTATTCTTTGCCAGACTTTTAGCTGGGTAGGCTGATACTTCCCATGCTGTCATCTTCGTCCATATTTTTGAAATGGGAGTAGAAAACAGAACCTTAGTTTTCAGAGTTTTACATCAGTTGTATATTATTCTTCCTTTTTACAATACTGGATGTTGGAAATATGCCCATCTCAATATCCAGAATTAATAAAGTTCTAAACCTAGCTTTCAAGTCATTATTTTCAGGGCTTGCAGAGACTTTGAAGTTCCAAAAATAAATCTGGACAGATTAAGTCAGATTACCAGATTAAGAGTAAATTACTATGTCTGAGAGCTAAATGACTAAGCAGGTCACTCCTTCAGTACCTGTTTTGAGGACTAATGTTGGTTATAGAGTCTTAAGAGTGAGATGCCTGTTTGTTTCTCAGTGCTATTCCCATTGTTTCCAAGGAAGTGAGGAGGTGATTGCTGACCACTGGAAAATGGAAAGCTTTTCTAATGGTTACCTCACAAGAGGATATAACAGCATCCTTATTGTTCACATTTATTGTTTAGATCAAGCAGCAAAAATTGGCATACAGGAATCAGTATTGTTTTGTGTGACAACTTTTCTTTTGGTTGCTCTAAGAAAAACCAAAATCCAGCAACAGAATCGAATACAGATTTTTAAAGTTGAGAAATGCCAAAATTTAAGTTATCCACACAACTATCTCTACTCTTCAGTTTGTCTCCTTGAATTATATATGGTCTGCATGGGAGTAAGATTTTGCATCATAATACACATGGAGCAAGTGTTTTCCAATTTATACATACAAGTATAAATTAGTATTGCATTACTACTAAAAACTGCTTTTAGTTTTGTAAACACAGTGTCTATGCTAAAAATCAGAGGAATTATTCTGTAGTCGCAAATTTCTGAATAAGAAAAGCAATGTATTACTTTGTGTATGGGAATTTGAAAGGCTTAATTTAGTTTAATACTTTTCTTTGTGTTTATTTACCAAAATTAAAAAAAAAAACCTATTTAAATAGTACTTTGAATATTCTGCACACCACGAAATTCGCCACAACATTCAGAAGGAGCTTTGTCTGCATGCTTCCAAGGGACCTGTGCAGCTTCGCGAGTGCACCTACAAAGGCCAGAAAACCTTTGCTGTTGGAGAGGAGCAGTGGCTGCACCAGAAGGTACATATCCTGTGCAGTGAAATGGCATTTTTGTTAGTGATCTTCAATATTAGTTAATTCGGCATTTCCAATAAAAGCAAAACCATCAACAACACAAAAACTCTGAAGCCTAAAAAGAGTAAGTTTAGTTTTGGCATGAAAATGGAGATTAATTTCAGCTTTTCAGTTCCAGATCAAAACTTGATGTCACTAGTAGAGATATCACTTAAAAAACCAGTTACTACCCTTTAGTGTGTTTATCTAGACATCCACCTGGAAGTTAATTTAGATGTTTTGTATCTTTTAGAATATTTTACAAATTTTTCCTAACAAACCAAGTTAGTACTTGCGTACTAATGTATTTTCTAGCCCCCCTCTGCAGCACCTGCATGTGCTTTACTCTTTAGCAACCAGCTTGGGGGAAGGACCGTGAAGGGAAATAGCGTGCTCATTGTTTGTTCACTTTTTTTTTCCCCTCCTTTTTTCCTCACTTTAGGATCAAACTCTGTACAATGAAGCACTACATATGTGCCTTACAGGAAATGGAGAGCATCCAAGTTTGGCATCCTGTAATCCATCAGACCCTTTCCAGAAGTGGATCTTTGGCCAGAACAATTAAGATTTGATATTACAGGCCAGAAGCATTTTATTAAAAGAACCATTATGAACTGTGATCATATACATATACTGGGTTTTTATGTGATAGTTTAAATGCAAAATGTTTAAACAGTTTCTTTTCCCTCCTAAGTTGGAGATAAAATGTGTCATCAGAGATTCCGTAAGAGTCTGTTGATACCAAAGATAATCGGGATCCTGGTTATATTTTGTTTACAATATTTCTGTGATAAGACTTCATATGTTGACCACTGATTTATGGATCCTACTAGTTCTCTTTTACCTTGGGGGCCATATGTGGGAGGTTCTTTTGACATATTGTAAGTACTTCTGAAGAAGACTAATTTTCTCTGTAGAGTTGTGGGAAATTACTGTTTTCTGTCTAAAACCCAATACACTTTATATGTATGTTTTTATGCTCAAATGGCTGATTTATTTTTTTAATAATTTGCTTTATTCAGTGAAACTTTCTCAGTATTTTTTAAGTTCCTTCACTTGGAAAATTAAATACTTGACTGTCAGGTCAATGCCAAATGCGCTACCACATTGTGCTCAGCTTCTAGAAAGTCAGGTGTTTTGTAGAAAAAAGAAGTAATTCTCACTAAAATACGTATTTATGATTATTTTAATGGAAAATCTGATTATTTTGATACTAATCTTTTGTTTAGCCAAAACTTCTTGTATAGGTTTTTTTTACATTTCATGGACTTAAAAATTTATTATAAAGTTGTATTGTAATATGCTTCCAAGCTGCTTAACATTCACACATTTTTTCAGTATTCTGTTCATTATTGCTTTTAAATGTTATCTACTAAACTTCTGCCCCTACCTTTTAGTGATTTATGCAGTATTTACCTCACAAGTTTCTAATGTTATCCATACATTGTTTCTTGTGCCAACACTTACATATTAATATTTTTTTTCTTGCTTCTGTTTCCCCTTTTACAAAGGACTGATCTCAGATTTATCAGTCGGAGTAAGACCTTGGCCTTTCTAACTATTCTGCTAATTATAGAACATAATATAGCATAATCAAATATAAAATAAATTTTTTTAAATTTGTAAAGTGAAGACAAAAATATTTGGCTGCATGATCAAATATGAAGCTGAGAATAAACCTGAAGGGGTGGGTATTAAAGGCTGAATAGGACAAAAATACACTTATAATAAATGTATTCTTTTGTCCCAGTAAATAAGTAATATTATTACAGATAAATACTAACGGAGGTCTGGTGGGTGAATTGATGATGTGGGGTTTTTTTTATTTCTATGGTGGGGATGGAGCCTGTCTGTATATAATTTAATGGTACCTGATTAATGAGTTCAGTTTCTGAATAAAAGCAATAAAAATTCCTTTCAGGAGTTATAAGTCATCTAAAAAACCAAAAAAAGTGAGTAAGTAAGGACCCGTGATAATTTGCCAGAAGCATTAACTCTAGTTTATTTTTCTGGCTTGATAATGCCTTTGAGTTGTGTCTCAGCTTTTGTAAGGCTTTTGGAGACACCTGTGAGAATATCCCATTAAGTTAAAGCTGTACGACTTAAAATAACTTGATACAGTGTGAACAGAAATTGTTGAAAACACTGTACTGGGAAGGGTTATTTATACCACTGTCACTGGAAGGTTGTGAAGAAAACTCTGCACAAAGATCTGCCTCTGTCCTCTGATAAATGCTTTTATTTGATAATGGAATACAAAGCATTATTACTTTTGCAGATCAAACCAATATTGGAAGGGCAACAAATGCACTTGATAAAATGGGGAAGTTGAGGAAAAACAATGCAGGTCAATGACAAAATGGTTGAACAATATGAATAGAGGATGGGAGATTACACAGAGAGGAGCTGTGCTGTGCTGAACCTCAGGTATGGAATGGAAACTCAGTGTCCATGGAACCTGTTCTAGAAGACAAGGTATTTAGCATACCAGTTTAGAAATACTTGTTCTTTTAGTTCTCAGTTCATGTTATACAGAAAATGCATTATTTTTAATATCACTGAAGGATAATTTCTTCATGCAACCTGTTTCTCTTACAAGCTTGTCAGACTGGGATATGCATATATGAAACATAATTTATCTACTCATTATCAGTTGGGTTTTTCTTTTTGTCTGAGGTTTTTTTAAGAGCTAACATTTCAAACCAGGGTAGAATTTAAATTGCAAGGAAATGAGTGTTCTCTTGCACTAGGAGGTAGGAACCTCTTCCGAAGCAATGCTAGAGAAACTCCACTTTGTATTTTTTGGGTTTTTTTAACTGGTAATCTAGGACCATATCATACCAGACACAGCAATATATGTAGTTGTTTCTTGCAGAGATTAGGTATGGCAATGCACCTAGTTATTATATTTTGTCTTTAGTTCTAGATATAGAAAGGGAAATTAATTCTGTGATTTAAAAATGGTCTTTTAAGATTTTCCTTCCATTTTTTTTGAGACTTCTTTTCTGGTCAAAAGGTCACTAGCACAAAATACATATTATACGTATCATATTTTTAAGGTATGTTAACTATCACAGTTCATTAAACTGTGACATTTTAGTATTTTGCAGTACTTAGTACAGCAGTTCAGTCTTGGACTCCCTACTACCTGCCAGAGAAGAGGGAAGCAGATCTATAAATAGAGGAAAATTTTAAATTACTTTTTTTGTTCTATTCTGTTTGAAGATCCAAAACTAACTTTTAGGTCACACTGAGTATTGCACTTCCAAATATTTGTGTGTGTGTGTGTGTGCACATATGATGCCTGTATAGGCATCATATAATACTAGAAGAGCAGTAAGAGATCTGTAAATATGACTGGAGGTTTAAGAAGTTGGATTTTGGGGTTTTTTATAAGCTAATAAAAAAGCAGCAGCATCTTCTAGCCATTGTTAATGCTCTCTTGAAAGTGGCTAGTAGTTTCTAATAGTTAGAAAAGCTTGCTGAAAATCGGTTTGTTGCAGAGGGTTTCTCTGGGTCTTTCAGTTTTGTTTTGTTTTGTTTTGAATTTAAATATCTTTCAGTAATGTTATAATGCTCTTCTCTGCCCCTGTGAAGGGAACAAAGATAAATACTATTCCACAGACAGCATGTAAAAATTGGTACCTCATTGGGATGGCTGTATAAACTACTGAAGGTTACTAGAACAGCTGGCATCAGTGTTAATCTCCATCTCACTGTGCTCTCTTGCACATCCAGGGAGTAATCACAAGTGCTGAAGAAGGCTTGACTTCAGGCCAGGCCAGTTCAGCCACACTCCCAGCAGTACGAAGCAGGTCCTAAACATTTTGGGACTTCAGGGCCTGTGGCTCTGGCTTGTACTGCCTGTGAACAAGAGGTCCCTAGTGGTGGTTCTCGTGGCTCTGCCTGCTATTGACACCATTCACTGCAGTGGGAGTTTGCCAGCCACCGGACCTGAGGATTTAGTTTTATCACCCTTGGGAGTAATTGCTGCTTTACTCTAGGGTGAGTATAGAATAACGTGAGTATAGAATAACGTGAGTACTATTAACAGATCAACTTAAAAGTGAACCTTAGGGTTAAACCTTCCTACTTCTGAATGGGCATCCTGGGATCTTGAATTAGAACCAGTGTTGAAATTTGGTTAACATTTTTTGTATCAGTATGGCTTAGCAAGCCCTGGAGCAGCCCTTTTAGCCACAGTTCATGGCAATGCCAAAAGCAGTCTGATAGCAGATGTGGGACTCCAACAAACTAAAACCAAGTGATACCATAATTCCTGTGAGAACGTTTTTATAATCTAGAGAACAACATCTCATCTTTATCAGTTTTTTAAAATACAAACCATTTAGCTATATGTAATTTATCATATAAAAAAACCTTAAGGACAACTTTTTATAAATGTGCATCTTGATTTGAGTAAATATCAGAATAAAAATATAGCAGAGATTGTGCTGTGATTGTTAATTATTAATGAAGTAATGTGGATCGTCAGTTTTCAAAATAAGCAGCTGTCCTGAAATTGAGCAGTATTCTTTGAATGTTGCCATTGAAATGATCTGATGTATAAAATTACTGCAAATTGTCCACCAGAGAGAGCTGTTGCAAAATTTTATTCCAACAGCTGTTGAAAACAATTGTTTCATTACCTTATTATGAAAATTATAGGCACTGATGAATCAGGTACAGTATTTCCCTGGCCAAAGAAAATTGTAGGCAGCAGCATCATTAAAGGGCAAATGGATATACCTAAGGTGGCATTTCTGTTTATTTAATTTAATTGGCATACAAATATTTAAAAACAAAAACACACACACACACACACACACACAAATTCCACACAAACTGCTTCTCCTTATGCTATCAGACTATCGAGAATGGGAGAAATGCTTGAAATTTCACAGAGTGCCTTTGGAGGCTCCGCAGGTCTCAGGGAGGAGGTGAAGCACTAATTCTGTCTCTCTTAGCTGAGAGAGGCTCTCTAGTGACTGCATAGCAGAAATGAGACGCACAACGCACTGGCAGCCAGGATGTAACGTAGAAACCTGGTTTACTTCATTGCAAACAAATGGACAATATATATTGTACAATATATAATAAAAATACAGCTGATACAAGTGCCACTAATTAACAAAAAAACTAATGTTAAGACTTAAAAATGCTCATTTTTGTAATATATACACTGCAGTAATAAGCCACAATAAATACATCAAATTTCATATCATTCATAATAAATACTGAAAATATAAATACAGAAGAATACAGTTAATTTGAATAAATTATTACAACATAAGATCTAGGTTAAGTTCTGTTGAATATTATTGTAGCTTATATTACCCTTTGGCATCTTTGATGTTACAACTTGTTTAAAAAAAGGAAATTAAGGAAATATGTAGTTCATGAAGCTTAAATTTATTTCCATATACAGATTTTAAGATGAACTTTCTTTCCCTTTGCTTCTTCAAACAGTTTAAAAGCAGCAGTCCAATTAAATATCTTGCTTAACTGTTGAGACCTCCATAATTTTAGTATGCAAGATCATCTGTAATGGAAAATGTTAAATACGTAACATAATTACATTTCTCAGAAATTAGTAAAGTTAGAAGTAATGTACAAATCTTAAACTAATGGCTGCAAATACACATTTTCACTAGTCCCATTTGAATAGATTACCTGTCTGAAAGACCATCACCTTAAGTGCTTCTGAGTTTATGCCACGGTGTAGTATTTACCACTTGCCAACACAAATTTCAAAAGCAATTTTATATTCTTGTGGGGATATATATATATATATATGTATGTATACAGAGAGAGATAAACCTCCTAAAAGACAGGGCTGGACTAGACCGTGTGAATGTTATTGTAGTCTGTTAAAACAAAACACTTTAAACATATAAAAAGTAATGTGTTGTTTCTGTTTGTGGTTTTTTTTTAATTTCTATCAGTTGCAGATTGAAACAAATAAAAATAACCAACTGCCATGTTTTATGTTAACGGGTATTAACCAGTACATTTGTATTAAAAATTTTATTTGTAAAAGGCTATTACACCAGAATGCAATTTAACTTAAAAGATCACTAAGACAATATTACAGGCTGAGGATCTTAGGAACAGTTTTGTAATCTACAGATTTTGACTATTTTTGCACTGTTAAATGTCTAGCGCTTATTTTACATCAAACACTTTTTAAACATATTTCACAAACTACACTTCAGACGTATTTCCATAGAAGTGCCTACAATCAGTCAATTAAAAATAAGTGCCCAGTTATTAAGCCTCGTTTACATGGGCATTTGAGACCTGAAGTTGTGGTATTTGTGTGAAATGGCTTGAAAAAAACCAGCATGCTTGCTTTTCTGGTTTTAAGAGAACCACCTGCCAGTGCACATGATGATCTTTTCAAGAAGCTGAAAACTGGTGCTGATTCTGTATCTGAGACTCACAAATGGTTCTTTACAGTGATTCCCCCAGTACCCCAGCAAGGTTAATCTTCATCCACAATCCAACCCAAAATTTCATTCTTAAGAACGTATTTTAGAAGTTTAAGATGGAGAAACCTGAAATAATTACCTGCCATAATGTACTAAGCCTCATTTGAAATTCCAAGATAAAATGTTGATAAAAGGACATTTGGTCTTTGCTTTCAGCATCTTGAGAAACTTGGTATATGAGAATACATGCCTTGGAGAAGAGTTAACTAAAATGATATTGAATTTGTCTTTGAAATTGCCATCAGCAAAGAGTGACATGGTAGCAATGCTTCTAGGGTGTTGCTTTTTAGTTTTTTTACCCCATGCATTTGGTAAGTCTTTTATTTAATGGCCATCTGTGTAACTCTGGTCTGGAAAAAATGTCATTTCCTGTTTCCACTGAGTTCATGTTTGGTTACAATATATTAAACAACAGAAACAATATTATGATCTAACATGGGCCAGCTTGTAGTGAATGTCCATGTATTTTCCATCCTTGCTCTGAAGAGATACTAATTTGCCTTTTTTCTTCTGGTTTTTTAACAGGCTTTATTTTTCCCTTTAGAAGAAAAATAATCCTCATCAACCTGCCTCTTGCCTTCATCTTTCTTTTCCTCTAAATTGTCCTTTCTATCCTCCCTGCACTCACTCAAGTGTTTGAAGACAAAGGATTATCTTGATCCTTCTATGAGAACAATGATGTGCATTTGTATCTTGCACCATTTTCCCTATGAAGAAAAGGTAATCCCATCTTCATGGTTTGTTGGAAAAGTGAACAGTTAGAAAAGAACGTACATGAGAGACTAACTTTTGACTTGGGTCTACTGGACATTCATTCATGAAACAGAAGTGTCATTGCTAAGATCCAAATTAAAATAATTGTGTAAATAAAGGACAAAATCTGCCTTTTGACTTTTTTTTTTGCTCCATCCCCAGCCTTGAATGAAGGACTATGATCTCAATTGAGAAGGTGCAACACAGAGCACCAGGAATATGGTTCTCCAGGCAGTGGGACCTTCTGAGGGGTGGGTGTCTGCCTAACCTTAAAGACAGCAGTAGGGCAATACATATTTTAACTCTTAGAATCACAGAATGGCCTGGTTTGGATGGGACCTTAAAGACCGTCCAGTTCCAACCCTCCCTGCCCCTGCCACGCACTAGATCACGTTGTTCAAAACCCCACTCAACCTGGCTTTTCAAGATCTCATTCTCAGCACAAAGGACAGCAGCGTTGCCCTTGTGCTCAATTTTAATGAAAAGTCTTACTGTACAACAGACCTCCCAAACACCAAGAGGAAGGAGGGAAGGAAGGAATTAAAAAGAGAATACTAAGGCTGCAAAACAGGTGTTTCATAAATTGGATATTCATATAGAAAGTAAAATTCTTTGTATCGGCTACTAGGGTAGCAGAAAAGTCCTCAAAGATGTCCTAACTCTCCTCTTTAAGCGGAAACAATACTCTGGAGCTTTTATTAGCCATAAAATTAAAAGCTGCCTTGGATTTAGGAGAGGGAAGAGACAGTGAAGAGGAAGAACTTGTGAAGAACTCAAACGTGTGTTCATTCAGACATCTTTAAAACTACATTGCACTTCTTTATCACTTCACAATATTTGTACTTTGGACTTGACACTTCTTGGAGAAAATGGACAATAATTTACACATGGACAATGATTACAGAGAATAGCAAAATTAAGAATATTTAAAAAACCTTGAAACACTGAAAAGGCAAATGCTGAGATTTCTCATACCAAGGAACACGTAAGTGAACTAGACTCTTTTGAAAATAACAGCTTTCTACCATTTTAAAAAAATAGTAATCAGATTTAATATTTTAGAAATAAATTCTATAGAATATATTCTCTGAGTTAATTCTAGATTTTCAAAGTATTTTACATCAACTGTCCTGCAACCATAATAAAGCAGGAAACAGAATTACTCTTTAGTCTCAGCGGGAAAGCGTAACACCCCCGAATGCTTAAGGATTTTCTGTATCATCCTCTTCTGTTCCTGACTGTTTCAGGAAATGAAACAACTGGCACAATGAACATCCGTTTATAAAACTCATGAGCTGTAACAGTGGAGATCCTTATTTACCAAATGCCTTTTAAAAGGATATCATGGGTCTGTCTTGCTTTATGTTTGAGTAAGGACACCTGCGTTGCTACAGGAGCAGCCTAGACAAGGAGTTTCAACTGAGAGAATTCAGCTGGCAAAAAAAGACAACATGCAGAGGAGTAAGACTGCCTGTTGCTGCCAAGTATGGTGTTGCAGGAAAACTACAATCTTGCTGCTCAAATGTTAAGCACTAGACAGGTAAATGTTGTATATTCAACACAGCTTTTATTCTAATTTTTCATTGTGAAATTTACTTTTTAACTTCTGCTCATTTATCCAGTCCAAGGAAAGGAGAGCTCCTTTTAGCTGTGTTTCACGTTAGTGAAAAATTTCTGGTCACTTCTGAGCTGGGCTTCATTTGGAAAGTGGCATAGTCTGCAGTACAAAAATTTGGTTATGATGCCAAAACACGAGAATAAAATGGTATTTTACCTGTTCTATAGAATTATGTTTTATCACAGTATCTCCAAGTACATTACAAACCAGAAAACGCGATGACATAACAGGACAAAGGCAAAGCCAACAGAACCAAAGTCTCCTCTGTCTGAGCCCAGTGCTCTCTATCCAGAATATCACATTTCTGTCAGGAACACCTGAACTAATAAAAACCTTTACACATGCTCTGTTTTGCATACAAATATACGTATACAATCTTTAACAAAGCAGCTGTGCTTGTGAAGGTACTGCCTGGGAGGCCGGGAAAGCAACATGGTCAGTTTGTTAGCACATTTACTGAAATAAAACAGCCAGATCAGGTTAGAAACTGGATCTGGACTGGGATCAGTCAGCAATCTAGTGAGTAACAGCACCCCCAATACCACATGGGATTCCTGCAGCACTGGGACCAAAGGCAGGATCCCACTGTTATCAGAGCAGGGGAGCAGCTGAACCTTATCTATAGCAAGTGATAGTTACTATGGAGTGGAACCAATGGTCTTAAAATAAACAAGTGTCAACTCCAATTATGATTCACTAGCAGGAACTTACGTAAATGAAAAATTGTAAAGCTTTACAAATCTAGAAATTTCTGATCTAAGTGGCATACAGCTCAAAAAAGAGTATTAGAAACTTCTACTGACCAGCTTTTGATTTTAAGGATGTTTCAATGGACATGAGTTACAGCTCTTAAGCAACAATTGCAATTGCTGTAATCGTACCAATGAAATTCTGATTTCATATCTAACATCAATTAAAGCTTTATATATATTTAACAATGCACCTTTTTCCAAGAGAGGCGAAGTTCACCTTATAGGCAAAAAGGCATCTGCTTTTAGGTGCTGTTCCAGTGATGGTCTGTGTGAAAATTCCCATTTATTTCAAGAAAGGGAAAACTTTTCTTACGAGTCGCTTTTGTGAACGATGCAATATAATCACAAATATATACCAGGCTTCTTAGAAGTGTTTATCAGTAGCCAAATATCTTGGAAATAAAGCTGATAAAGACTATCAGTAAAGTAGATATTTTCACAAATAATACACTGTGTTGATACAGAAGCAAATACTGCTGGCTATCATTTAGTAACATAATACTTTTATCACACAGAAAAAGCCTACCCAGAATGAAAGGACTGATTATCAACATGAATATTAACCAGCTGGGAAATGGGACACAGCATGTATTATTATATACTAGCCCAGAAAATAACACTAAAATATCTTCCATCCCATGACTTAAGCCTGCTTTTCCTTAAATGAAGAGTACAATTTTAGTTCTAAATAAAACATCAAAGTCTAATCAAGTGATGGGAAACTTGACTCTCACCTGATTTCTACATCCTACTCTAGATTTCAGCTAAATTAATCTACCTGTTTTGGTCAGGGTTTCAACTATTTTTTTTTTCACTCTAGTCAATTTACACATGCTAGAAAAGGCTTTAGCTTTGTTATTTGCTGGCATGGATTTGGCTGGGCAACAGGTTTAGCCTGTATTGAAAAAAAGACAGTTTACTGGGTTTTTTCCTCAGTATGAGTTTATCTCTGTTAGAAGGTTTGTTGGTATTATTAATAATAGCTACCAGGAACTCTCCATTAATTATAAACAGACTTGACTTTATAACTTGCTGTAAGAACCAAAGAAGATTTCTTTACTTTGTATCTTGAGATCAAATCTTGATCATAAAACATCATATTGCATCAAAAGAAAAGTATTATTAGCCACATTATCACCACCGAGTCAATTATGAATATTTTTTCAACTTAAATCTTTATTCTGCATATTTTACTTTTTGACTTCCAGGAATGAGCTACTTCAAACACGGGAAAACAGTGTATCACAAATGCTTTATATAGTCCCTGCTCCCTCTACCTCTCTCTTGCTATCCTATGCCGCAGGCTTTAGAGATTTTGGCTGTATTCACCCGATGCCCCAATGGCATGGAATATACACATCCAAGTACTCAGAAGTTTTTACAGATGCTAATATTAAAGAGGATTGGGATCAGAAATCTGTGCCAATGGAAACAGTAAATAACCATCACCTCAGTATTTAAAGCTAGCTGAGAAGTATTTTATAAAGTTAATCACTTACTGTGCTTGCTGATATTATTAAAGATATTTTTCACATGAAAGCACAGGGGTCAAGAAAATAATTTCTTATTGCTCAGTAAGGGCATGAATAACAAAGCAAAAGATTTCATTTAACCTTCCCCTGAGAGAAATACCCCAGTAGAGTGCGTGTGGTCCTCCAACACACCCTGAGGTTAAAGAGCTGCTACTGATCCTCATCTACTGTCCCAGCTCAAGCAGAAGAGAGTTGTGCTTTTGGTGCTGGTGTTGAGGGAGAGTGCCTAATTTAAGCCTGCTGTTAAAGCAAGACCCCTATATACACAGAGACTTGTTACATTTGCCCTTAGAATATCTTGAACAGAATAATTTATTCTTAAGTGCAGAACTTTAAGGACTAGCACGTTTCTCTTTAAAAATCATGGGTATTTGCTGTATGGCATTGGAGAATACAGGCACTTACCTGGCTACTCAGCCTTAGAGAAAGAGACTAGAGTGGTCTGCGACTGCGAGGAACAGAGGCTGTGGAACTGCTGAGCCAGATAACCAACATGAGTGCGCTTTCCCAGGAGATGGAATACGTTGCAAGTTTGGAATCCAGTCCCTAGAGAACTAGACTTTTCAATGCAGTTCATATAAAACACGTAGGACTTCTTGTGGAAACAAGTAAATAAAAAACCTTTCCAGCTACTACATGGAGTAAAAATATTTTGCTAATTTAGCATAAATATGAGAAATCACTTTGCCCAGATTTCATATAAAAACAATTAAGTTAGCTCTTTTTTTTGAAAAGCATATTTTACATCGGCAGTTTTTCTACTGGAGTACTGTACATGATGTTTTAAAGAGCTTCTAACCAGAAGAGTCACTGTTACAGAGCTAAAATTTACACTGTGTTTACATGCACACCGTTAACCATCTAGATTTGACACAGATAAAAACTAAGATGCTGATCCTTATTTTGACAAACAAGACAGGCCTACATTTCAACTACTTGATGTATAATAAATGAAATCTCAGTATTAGAAGAATAAAAATGCTGAAATAGATTTTGAAATAAAAATAAGGCAGTGCAGAATTACCAGTGCAGAGAAAAGCTGGTTCCTATGCCTCCTTTTCTAGACAAAAGCAAGGTTGTTTAATAAATTAAATGTAATTTCATTCCCATTTCATTTAAAAACAAGTGGATCACAAGGTAATGGATATCCATATGATGCACATGTTCTTTTGCTTGCAGACTTTCGCAGATACAAAATTTCTGAAGCTGTTTTTCTTCACCGAATGAACTGTTTCCTAATAAGACCAAATGATACTAAATTTGAGATACGATCAGAAGTCCACAAAAGCCAGTCTTGTATTTCATAAAAATTTAGGCAATCTAGACACTTCCACATTTTTTCCACGCTTTATTTAAACTTTGATCCGTAAGGCTCTGCTTTTATAAACTGCATACTGAGATATTCATAAACTGGCTTGGGAAAAACGTACAGGTTTTGTTACAGTGAATTTTAAGATCTTACGTTGCCTCAGAGTCTGGAGCTATGGCATTTCTCCAAAGAGGTTCACAGTTCCCGCAGTTCGTACAGTACTGCAAAGTGGCACTAAAGTGCATAAGTATCTGAACGGTGGCTGGGCTGAAGGTGCTGTGCGAGCTTAAGCTACTGCTCTGCCATTATATACAGGATCGTTTTTCTTTGGGGAGGGGGTACTAGCTCTGGAATGCCACTGATTTTAGTTTTAAATGGAGGATTGTCTACCTTCCTCTATCCTAGAAGACGTAAATGCCCCCCTTCTGACTCTTCTGTTTGTCAAGAACAGTAAAAGAGAAAATAGTACACTCTAAAAATGTGTGTCAAGATGATTTTTCAGAAATGGTATTAAGAAAAAATAAGGAAGAATACAAGGTACTCCAGATGAGAAGTGGACATGCTTTTCATAAGTAGCTATGGATATTCTGCTCAAATGAACATGCTGTTCATTTTTATCAAAACATGAATCTTAAACTACCATAAATAAAATACATACAGTACAGAACAATTAAAACTTTTTTGTACAGTAGTTACTTTTACATTAAACTTACCATCTTTTCAGATATGTTGAAAATCAGGACTCTAAACATGATTATTTCAAAGTATCATTTTTAACAATCTTGCACAGGCCCGACAGTCAAAAACATGAAGCTTTGATTCAGATAGCTTGGCAGGTTTCACATACGTTCATAGGTAGGCTACTTTGAAATATGTTGGGTGCATTTTTTTACTTACGTGTTTTATTTTTATCAAAAAAAAAGGGTTTGATTATTTTTATTTCAATCTTTACATGAACTGGTTTTGTACAATACCACTGCCAGTGTAGCTTGAGAAAACAAAATGTGCCTGGAACATTGACTATAGTCCAAGTGTTGTCTACCTCTTAAAAAAGTAAGTTTCTAGGAAAATCCAATGGGAGTGAATTTTAACACAGTAAGTCAGTCCTAGAATAATTTTAATATTAAACAGGTACTGTCTCTACCACTGGTGATTTGATGCACTCTTCGTGCAGTCTGCTCTTTTCTGGGAGATTTAGTGAATTCTCAGCAGGGTGCTCTTGTACACGACCGTCACCATTCAAAGCTGAAACAAAGCCATCTTGAGAAGGACCTTTCAAGTACGAGTGAAATTCCACTGGTGGGTGACTTGGCCTATGCTCAGGGTATAAACTGTTACAGGCAGCACTGCCATCCCCTTCAGAAGATGAGCAGCAAACAATCACTGAGGGGTTTGCAGAAGGGTAATGAGGGCTGCTAAAAGTTTCCTCTGATTGCCGTGTGTAGTCAACAAACTGTTCTGAAGTCATGTTGTAAGGCACCAGAGAAAGACTACCATTCTTGACAGCATCCCTTTCTGAGTAAGTCTCACTGATCTGGTTAGCAGTGCCAGCAATGTGGTTCTCTATTTGGTAATACAGAGTTGAAGAGTTAGTATAGTATGAGGCATTTTTAGAGTGGTTTTCATGCACAGCAGTTCCATCAGAGTAGCAAAGGACAGAAGGAAGAGGCACCATATCAGCATGGGAGCTCATACTTTCTACAAAATCATCTGCTTTTTCTTCCTCCTCATCTTCCTCCTCATCTTCCTCTTCCTCTTCATCATCATCTGATTCACTAGGGGCTAAACTCTGTGTACTAGAATCTGTAACTCCACTACAAAAGCTACTCCCATCTTCCTCTTCCTCCTCTTCCCCTGGGCAGTCCAAGTCCTCGGCTGCCTGGGAATGCATAACTGCAGCCGGGGGTTCGGTTTCAATCTCAAAGTTTTCTGCAATTGAATATTCAACTGGATGGGGTCCTGGACTCATGGAACTACTGTGTGCACTTATCTCAGTGTGGCAGCCATTGAGTGCTGGAACTTGCTGCTCTCTATTTTTCTCCAATTCAAGTTTCATTATCGTGTGCAAAAAGTGAGTCCGTACACGGATAGGGTTAAATTCGATTCTACCTGCTGTATTGCTACACCCTTCTTTAGTGCAACCGCATGGAAAAGACATACGATCCACCTTTTAAAAAAGAGAATACAGATTAACAACAGGAAACAAAAGCCTGGTGACATGACAGAACCTAGACAGCCTAGAGAAATACAATGGTGAAGCGGGATTCACCTTGAGAAATGCTTCTAAAATTAGTCAAAGCTAACAATCATTCAGGGAGTCAGCCCTGGAGTTTAGCAGTACTGAGAGAACAGTAAAGGGCCTGGACATGCTCGAGGATTGCAGAATAGGGATAAAAATGACTGTTCCATAGGCAGAAGTATCACACAGTGGAACAAAAAATAGGCAGTTTTTCAATTTCTCAATCTGCTACGGCTTTACTTCATTTTGTGCTCAAATCCAGGCAAAAGCATTACCAGAAAGCACCTTAAAATTTGGTAAAAATTATGGAAACTAGACACCTATTGAAACAAAATGAATGATATACACAAACCTTTATAAAGTTACCAGTGGGGACGCCTGATCTCAGAAAAGAGGAACAAATACTCAAGTGCATTTTGAAAGGTAATCCAGTCAATTCTAGATGCAATACTGTAAGCGCAACAGACGGGGCACAGAACTTCTACATCTAATAATCATCTTAAATTTTTGAAAATGTGGCTGAATCCATGTGTTGGCAAGTTTGATTACACAGCCTAAGGTCTATGACTTTCATCTACACTGTAACACCTAAACATCAAATATGAGCAGGAGAACCACGCAACACAATCCAGTACATCTTCCCCACATGTGGAGATGAAAACAGGAACAGCAAAGAGAATATATTATTTAAAATAGCGGAGAAAGTTTAGCTTGGATTTATGAGGTGATGAAAAATGCATTCAGGAAGAAAACTCAGCTGCACAACAGCAAAGCAGCAGAACTAGCAGAAATATCTTTTAGGGAACATTTTGGGACACATGCAGCTGACACTGTGTAAATGTACAACATGAAATACTTCTTCAGTCTGCAGAGGAAAAACTTACCTGCTATATTAGCAGATACCTTTTTACTGCCTACATGCAAATTTATCATGCACAGATTTTAAGTATCATGCATGTTACATAAAGGACAGTACTGCAGTATGTCATTTATTGTTTCTTATGGAGTTTGGACTATAATTCACATTTAGAGTGTCTGCTAATTATTTCTAAAATAGAAGGTAATATCCCTTCTGCAGGCTACTTATTTTTCTCTTGTCTGCATCTGCCTATTTAGATAAAGGCCTAAAAGGAGTATGAGGAGCAGAATATTTGCGTAAGAACAAAAAAAACACCTTAAGCCATGTATGCGCCTAAAATCATAATAAAGATATTTTAGGAGATTGTATTGATTGCCCACTATCTACCCTTAAAACGAGGCCTTAAAAAACAGGTTGGAGATCCACAAGTGTTATTGCCTAATACTTAATTTCCAATAGTTTTAACTTCAACAACAGAAAGTACACACATGTGCATGGACACACACCCTTCCCCCTTCCCCAGACAATTAAATAATGACAATAACGTAGACATTTACCTGGCATTTTATGCCTGCAAGACTGCAGGTGCAAGTTTCTGGGTCACAGAACACACGGCAGTCACAGCCACAATCCTCTCTGGACAGGCGGATGGCTCGCAGCTCGTGCTTTTCTTCCACGTCGATCTTCTTCACTCCAGAAGCTCGCAGCAATGCCCGCCGCTTTTTTGTAGGCAGGGGTTGGAGAAAGAAGTACTCATCTACCTCAGTGTTGTCTAGATCAATATCATCATCAGAAATGTCATCCAGAGTCAGTGTATTGGCTTCCTCAGATTCCACCGTACCGTTCTTTGTCATCTGTTGCACAGAACAATTAACAAAGTTCTTAAACTACGCCCACACGTACGTCATGTCATAGATGTCAATATGTGATATGCATTATCAATGTACAAAGCTGCACATAAAAATGCTGCATGACTGCCAGGAAGTTCCAGAAAATGATCACAGACAGGGTGACCAGGCATTTCTTTCACATTTAGCATACGAATTAAATACACTTTTTTAATACCAAGTTTGTAACGAAGGTAAGAAATTATCTGTCCTTTATTTACCTAAATTTACTGTTTCCCATTAGCTGCTAGATCTCATGCCTTTCTGAAATTCTAGTCTTTTCTGTATTGTTTCACAAGATAATTTTTGAGACCTTAATTGATTCCTGTCTCGGAACTCCCTGAAATTCTTAAATATCCCTTTTGAGATAGCACTGATACTACTGACATGGGTTCAGATTATGATGCATCACAGGTTTGTAAAATGGTTTGTTTTATGTACTACTCCATTTTCTGTTACACATTTCACATTACACTGGTAAAAGAGGGGGCAACAGCCCCCTAAACAGCTCTGCCTGGCCCTGGGACAATGGGGAGATTATTTACACCAGGTATTTCAATGTATTAGTTCAGTAAGGTAGGAAAAGCAACATTTGAAATCATCCCTTTTTTTGTACATTCTACAGAGAGAGAGAGGTAAATCCACACAGGGATTAAATGCATCTTGAATTAGCTGCCTGAAGCTAATACCCCACCATACACACAACTCAGCCTGAATATTTCAATCCAGAATGGCACCCTTGGTTATATCTTTTCATTTTATGTTAGCAAGGTAAAACTAAGTACAGTGTATTTATGTTTCTCTGATTTCTTTGTTTGTTCGTTTGTTAAATATATAATAGGGGAATGACCTACCTGAGAAATCTGATTTCTCTAGTTTTATATACACAAGGCTCAAACCACTCCTTAAGCAGATCACAGTTATTTAATCTAAGTTTGAAACTGTGGAGGGAGAAAAATTCTAATCCCTGCTTCTGTAATTAGTTTACTATTTTATTCAATTACTGTTTAATAAAAATTAACTTCTAGGGCTCTTACCCATGAGGTGAATGCTGTAACTGGTCAGCACACAAAGGCACCTACAGAACCACAGCAATCCTGTCACGTATTTCTCCTCCAGCAAATCTTAACTGCTGTGCTGCACAGCAGCAGAGCATTAAGGACTGGCCTCCAGTGATGTGCTGAATGCCACATGCATCCAGCAGGCTGAAACATCAAACGCGTGGCATCAGCCAGCAGTTTGCCATTTCAAAGCACCTTAGCTCCTGACTCCTTTGCAGGATGATTTCCTTGTCTCCTCTAATATTTTTTTTTCTCCATTTGGCCATGCAAAGAACAAATGAATTAATAAAAGGAAAGAGTTTAACATTTCTCAAAAAAGTGACTGGGTAACTACAGAGGGAGGAAGATTATCAAAAACTATAAAACACATTTTCCAGAACTTCAGGGGAACATTAAGCTCTTGTGAATGTCATAATATTGCTCATCTGAATTAAACTTGATATGTAGATGGGTAAATTTCCTCATTAATCTGAAGCTTAATGCCATAACCACAGAACAAGGGCCAATGAATATGGGAAGCCTTTGGGTGAAATTCAGTCCCACTCAGTAAAACACGAAAAATGTAGGATGGACACCTCTGCCTTGCCCTAGTTGGCACAAAGGGGACCAAATGTGTCCATGGACCTGGGAGCCTTAATATCACTCGTCTCATGCTAATAATGTTAATTTCAGGAGACATTATGAGTAAGTAATAAGGACTCTTCTGGGTAATTTTTTGTGCTTACTCATGTTTTCTCAAATGATTACCTTGTACCTTTCATTTGATAAGATGGCTTTTATGTCCAGAATTTTTACACTCTGCTGCTAACAAGTGTTTATGCCCATCAGCAGTGTTTACACCAAAGTGCTGGTACTAAAGGCCAAAGTGACTTGAAGATGATTTCACAGTCTTCATCTGCTTTTAATCAGAGGTGTTTCTTATCTGGCCCTTCGCTTTCAGCAACTAAAACAATAAACAGTACCTAGTATTATGGAAACTCAATTTCAATATATTCCTGTATTTTTATCTTTTTTAAACAGGTTCTACAGGAGCGACTACTTTCTACCCACCAATTTGTATATTTTAATGCAATGCAAAAAATAAAAAACATCCCAGGGAAACTGAAATTAAAAACCATACTGAAAATGTTACTTTCTATTTGCATAATGGTTCTCAAATAGAAAAACCTCTGACTAAACTTTGCTTTACTTCATTTTTCTCATTTTCTTCATTTTCCTGTGATGTACAGTAATTTTTATGCAAATCCTGATTAGCACATTTTCATTAAATGAATAATAATTTTGCCGACATAATTGCTGACACTGTCACCTTAGAATACCACATTTCCTTTTTTATTCATTTAGAAATTATGTGAATGACAAAGCAGCTCTTCCATCTCTGTAATGGAAAATCAGCAAGGCCCTCTTTTCTTATGCAAACAAAACGTGCTCAGTGCTATACAGTGATTCTTCACTAATTCAGCAAGTCCTGGATTTTATTTTCATGTCTGAATTTTATTTTTTTTCAAACCCAAGCACATAATCAGGGATGCAACTAAACTGAGGTTAATGGACTACTTAAAAAAGGAAGTTTTCTGTTGCCTATGTTTTTATACATGCTCCAGAGGAACAGGAAGATTTTACTGTAGTAAAAGATTTAACACCAGTAAGATGCAAATAAGGAATGCAAATAAGGCTCTCATTCACTGAATACTCATGAAGAGATTTTTCAGGAACTTAATAATCTTAATAATCATCCACTCAAGTGGCTGGGAAGATGGAAAAACATGTATTTGGAAAATGAGTAGAAACTATGGTCTGTGTCCCCAAAACAGACTGGGCTGAAGTGGCATAAGTTAATGAAGAAAGGAGATCCATCCCAGCCAAGAGGAGGGTTAGGAAAGGATGAGGAGCCAAGCTCTAGAGCATAAAGGCTAAAAGACCTCATCTACGCTTTCAAGGTAAATAGGATCTTTGATTTTTCTTGATTTACTTTCTAGCTAAGAAAAGGAAAGAAAAATATTTGCGTGCTTGACTATTCTTCACTCACTCCACTGGGGTTCCTCTCTTTGAGCTGATTCCTGAAGTCGGCCAAGGGATGTACAGTTAGTCATCAGTCACACTCACACAGCACAATTCACACTTGATGCTCTGAAAATCCTGTGAGATGTTACAGGTATAACCTCTATCAAGTGATAAGTCACTAACACTCTACTAGCCTTTGGTTTCCAACCTGTCCAAATACCTGTCTTTGATCTGCCCTTGTCCTGAGTGGCTTTATGTTTGTTCTATGACAGTTCAAATTTTATGGCCTTATGAATTTATTTCAGAATTTATTTTGCTATGAAAAAAAACCCAAACAGTTAGGAGATTGAAAAAATCAATTATGAATGTGAGGATTATGCACACTTCCTCAGGCCTTGAGGCACAGAACTCACGAACTTGTAGTTGATTCTATGGGAAAAATGCTTAAAGGCATTTCTTAAACTTGGAGGGTGCCACTTTACACAACTATAGAAACAGAGATGTAGTATCATAAAAGAAGGGGATGTGCAGCACAGAAGCTCAGTTACAGTTCTAAATATTGTTCACTTTTAATTACACGATTCATCTGAAAAAGAGTCAAAAATATATGCAACACAATCCATGACACAAAAATCCAGAAGTCCTGCCACCAGTTTTAAAGCAGCAGAAGGAACACAGTCTCTTTCCCTGTTCTCCTTTACTCAAATACAATTTCTTTCCTCTCCTGTGTTATATTCAAAAGGACAGCTTTATCGGGAAGCTGGCCCCAGGAGGGCCAATGGTATCCTGGGCTGCATCAGGAAGTGTGGCCAGCAGGTCAAAGGAGGTGATCCTGCCCCTCTGCTTGGCCACATCTGGAGTATTGTGCTCAGTTCTGCTCTCCACAGCTCAAGAAAGTCAAGGAGCTACTGGAGAGGGTCCAGTGGAGGCCACAAAGATGGTTTGGGGTCTGAAGCATCTCCCTTGTGAGGAGAGACTGCAGGAGCTGGGCCTGTTTAGTCTGGAGAGGAAAAGACTCAGAGAGGATCTCATTAATGCAAAGGGGGTGTCGAGCATGGTGTCAGACCCTTTTCAGTGGTGCCCAGCAACACAACGAGGAGCAATGCCCATAAACTAAAACACAAGAAATTCCACCTCAACATGGGGAAAAACATTTTTACACTGAGCGTGGCAGAGCACTGGAACAGGCTGCTCAGGAGGACATGGAGCCTCCCTCTGGAGACATTCCGCACCCACCTGGACACATTCCAGTGTCACCTGCTCTAGATGACCCTGCCTTGATGGGGGCTGATGAACTCCAGAAGTCCCTTCCAACCTTAAAAATCCTGTGATCCTGTGAAAACTAGCCAGGATTTGTTCTGACTAGCTAAACTGATGTAACTGTTTAATTTATCTGACACATTTCTTCTTTAATGGACATTCTTTGGGGAAATAGTAAAGACACATAATCATAAAAATTGGTATACTGCAAAGGAAAACATTTTAGTTTCACTGTTTCTTACTTTTTGCCAAATTCACTCAAGCTGGCCAAGAAAAGAAGGTCTTTCACTTTCTGTACTTAAAATGTTACATTCCCTTGTCTACTAGGGCCTGTGTCTAATAGGACTTAAAAGACTCATTCTCTTGCTGGCACTTCCAGACTTTTGCTGGACACCCTGTTCAAGGCTAACTCCCACCACTCTCTGCTTTCATTTCCCTCTCTGTAGAAAACAGGGAGTAAACAACAACCTCCCTGTAAAGCACTTGGAGGTACACAGCAATGACAGCTACAAGAGTAGGTATTATCAAACAAAAATGCATCTTCAGTAAAATTAAAAAACCCCACGAAAAAGCTCATTTCAAATGAAAATGGAGCTCATAAAAAGGAGATTGTTTTGTTTAACACACACACCTTGGGCTCATGCAGCTCTGACACTGCTCATTTAAATTAAGGTAGGGATCAAAGTCTCAGACAAGTTTTACCTTTAACTTTAGAGAATTGAGTTTTTCCTCCCTCAGATGCTCTCTCAACATCTCCCGGTGAAGCCTCTCTTGTTCCATGGCAAACTCCCCCAGTGTATACTGGCGAACGCTGTTGTGGCGAGTTGACATTCCCAGTGTGCTTCCTCCTTGGCTGGGAACGCTGGTGAAGCCTTGCCTTCTTGTGAAGTAATACACAGTAACACAGTTAAAATGGACATTTTTTGTTCTCTTCCGCTTCTCTCTCTTCAGGATTGAAGACGCTGGAACAGAGGCAGATTTCAGTGTGAATGGTAACTTGCAGTCAGGCAGCAGATGTGTTAAGGCAAAGGGAACCACACAAGCGACAATACCTGACTACACAGACACTGTATTCCAAGGTGTGCAGTCTAAACGAGAAGATAACGTTAGAAATATTTACCATATATGCAAACCTAGGAGCCACTACAAGCTATTACAGTCATGAACACCATTGTCTACTTCAGAACAGAAATACTTGGCCAGGAAAGGTTTTCTTTCCCATCACATCATAAAAATGTTTTATCCTTTTGCCAAGGAAGCAACCAAATCCTAGCAAAAGGAACCACTTTCACAGTGTCACCACTCAGACGGTGATCACTGACTTGCACCTCTTCCAACCCCTGCCAACAGAGTTGCACAAGGCAGCAGAGATCCACATCTCTACAGCACTGGGTCACACTGATGGAAAAGGTTAGTATCACCTATAATCTAATTTGTGATAAATTAATGTTGGAGAAACTATAAAAGCAGTATGTTTAGTATTTCATACTGTCTCAAAAATTTATACCATCATCATCACCACTGAATGATATAGAAATAATGTTCATTAGCAGTCAGACCCACTTTGTTTTTCTTTACCTTCATCCTTCTTTCTGCTGCCATCCACTGAATACATGGGTGTATATAGCTTAATGTGTAGAATTTTAACAAAAAATTAAATCTGATATTTTCTAATTCTTTTCTGATTCCACCCATATCTGTGCTCAGGTTTTTTTATAAACATATGCAGTAACATATGAAACTTGTTTAAAAACAAATGCCAGATTCTGACTGTTAAGTATTCTTCTTTTGGTTCTACAGACTCTTAGAAACTCCTTCCCATGATACTGATCTATTGTTTCTCACTGATAACAGCTGCATGCCTTTAGAGGAAATGAAAAAAGACACACAAACCTTAGAGAAAGGTAAGAGACACTTCTTGATTTTTAAGATGAGCAGTCCAATTTATTTGATTTGTTCCAAAACAGCAACAGGTTGTTGAGAATGCAGCTAATAAGTCATTGCTTTGCAGTTTACAGGCAACAACTGCAGGTGTGTGCAGGTATGAATGAGAGACCTCATTGCCAGAATTCAGGTAGTAAAATGATTTAAAGGGTGCCTGACTACTCTTAAATGCCTTGGAACCATTCTATAAAAGCAGTAAGAGCAACAAGATGTACACTGATAATCTAGAATCCCACCATTTCTAGAGATGGGATGCACTTGGCCTTCAGGTCTGCTTTCGGAACAGGTCTGGTTTATTGTCACAATTAAATCATAGTTCAGTCCCTATTACTATTATTATGTTGTGAAATGTTCATCACCACGAACATAAATCCACAAATTTCTACATGAAGTAATACTGCCAAAACCCTCAGCATCATCTACTAAACTGTGTGAAAACCAAGTATATTAGAAAATAAAGCCCTGTATCCAAATTACAGTGTTTCCTACTGACATTACCACAGAACTCTTTGTGGCTCACTGAAACATTAAAACAGGATTACTTTTCCTAAACACTAGTAAGCAGCCAGAAGTATGGTTTGCTATACAAATAACAGGCACTTCAGACCTGCTGCAGGTATGCTGGATTATAAATACAGAACAGATAAATAAGATCAGGTCCTGTTATGCACATGCTCCCGATAAAGTGTGTACAAAAAAAGGTGTAGGATGTATAAAGGGGAATCAAAAGACAAATTCTGTTGCATTAGGCATGTTTAACTCACATCCGAATTGAAGCAAACTTCATATCAAGAGAGCTTGTCAAAAACGTTTACAGGAAGCCTTTAGTGAGGGAAGAGGGTTATTTCATTAGCAGAGACTAGTTGTTAGGGATGTGTCATTTTTGCATGATATTAAATATAGTTTTAATGTGCTGTTCTTTTTCATATATACCACAGTTTCAAAACAAAACTACCTTTAATAAAACCAATTTTTTAGCATTTGGAAGATGGGGTAATCTTCATTCTGAGACATTCTCTTTCAATGTTACATAAAAGCAAATACTCTAAATCAGAACCCACACTGCTGATATGCTCTAAAACATAAGAAAGTGCATATTAAAAAAAAAAATGTTTTCTGCTGAAGGAGGTATCTAAACCATTCTTGAGTGTATCCAATCTCTGATATAACAGTATCGATTTTATTTTGATCTCAATTGGATGATGCCTCTATTTCAGAATAAATACTGGCAGCTACTGAAAGGCAGGCAGCTTTTTTGCCAAATAAATGAACCAGTCACAAATGAAATGAGAAATAAAACTATTGTAAAATACTCAAGAAACGAAAAGAAAAGGAAGATAGCTCTTGAAAAAAAAATGTTTCATGAAGAAATCGAAGGTAATTGCACCTGTAAATCTCACAAGTTAGAGAATCACACAAACCTTTGAATCCTCATCTGTAAACCTGAGTATCTACGACACAAGGTCTGCATTGACAGTAATCTGGTTCAGATCTTACCTGTGGAACTCCTGACCAGGCTGCTTTCCTGGCAGGAATGACAAATGCTGCAATAAAAGCACTTCTGTTTTTTCAAGTCTGTCAATCTCTTTATGGTAGAGATACTACTTTCATACTAATGGCTAAACATAAATAAATGACCCTTAAGTTTCACTCACACACTACACACCAATATAAATAGCTAAATGAAGCCAAGCAGAAGAGTCAGTGATCTAGTTACTCCCAGATT
>VZTG01006163.1:830313-855856 GCA_013397845.1 Melanocharis versteri | reverse complement strand
AAAAAAAAAAAAAAAAAGAACGTCATCTATGATAAAAACTAGATACCATGAATGAGCTTTTACACTATGTGGATTTTTGCCCATGTGTGTGCCATCAAAATTTATAACATGAATTTCATGCACTGCCACACATTTATGCCTAGAAGTTCGGTCAGCAGTCTCTCAGTAGGACTGCAGACGCCATGGACTGTCTCAAAGAGCCCACTAAATGCATGTCTTCAGTTTTTTTATAGCTCTTATCCGTTTCAGTAATTGAATTGTCAGTGCCATACCATCAAAGTTGTTTGTTTGTGAGGTTTTTTTGATACCTCACTGATTAAAACTGTGTCAGAATTAAGCTGAACTTCATGAAAATGTTGACATACTGTAACTGCACCATAACTGTCACCGTAAATTCAGCACTAGATTGAAGACGTGTATTGAAGACAAGTGAGAGCTGACATGCATTTGTTGTAAACGCCATTAGGGTTTGTGATGTTATTTATTAACATCATAGTTCTGAGTCAGACAAATCCTATGACAATCTGTATAATTAAACATGCATGTAAACATTCAGAGCCCTCAGAATACACGGGATTACTTTTTCTGGAACTCATCTGATCATTTGATAGAGCTCATTTAAGGGCAGAGCTAAGGCCCTGTGAAGAACTCCACAGTCATCTCCTGAAAGCTCTTGTCAGGAAGGAGTTCGAATATATTCATATTTATGTGAATGTTGTTTACAAGAACAGACCTGGCAGGAACTGCAGGAGTTTACAGGATTGTATTTGATTACTCTAAAGCACAGATTAGAACGTCAGCAAGGAGACGAGAGAATTGCGACCACCTCAGCTACCAAGGACATGGAAAGAAGCACAGTCAGCACTGCAAAGGCACTGTGTTCTTGCTCTATTACACCTCCTAAAAATCTGTGAGCAGAGGGCTGTCTTGATGTGAGCTCAAGGATATTATTAGATATTGAATGGAAATGTTGAACATTTTCCAACGTCAGGGACAAAGTGCTCTATAACTGATTCAAACCCTTTGCTTCAAGCCAACCAAAATAGAACTACCACTTCATCAAGAGTCAGGGGCATTTGTTTTTTTGCATGCACTGTACTTTACACGGTATGTTCAAATCCGCTGGAATCACTGCTAAGGACACTGCTTAACTCAAGATGGAGCAGAAGAACACACAAAATACCTATGCTGTGATCTATTAGAAAGCATGAATAGACACCCAGCAAAATTCACTGAGATTAATCAATTAGTAAGCTCCTTTCAGAATGAGGGACACAAGATTGTGCAAGGCTTGCATGCCTCTTCAGAGTCCGTTTCTAAACAAAAACTTGTAAACTGTAATTCTGTCCATGGAATGCAAATGCCAGAGGTTCCCAGAAGAGATCTTGAAAAGGCTACCTTGCTTGGCCAGTCTCAAAAAACAGCACTTCCAAGCCTGTGTAAAAACTGCTATCAATGGATGCCACCATCGTCTGTTCTGTGCAAAAAAGCATGGTACTGACCCCAGGCAGGGGCTGCTGGGTTGAGAGGTGTTTTTTTAGCACTACTGGACAGACACTGTCAGCAGGAACTAGAGGGTGGGGTTTGAAATGAATGCCACCACTTTGGTAGGTGAGGATGCATGAGGGAATAGGAATATTCACCATCACCCAAAACCATCCTATGGATCACACATGATATTCAACACGTTTACACACTGCAAGTCTGATGTATTCCACAGAAAGAAGCAAATACTCCATTCTCAAGTATTTTAAAATGTAATATAATTTTTAGTTCCATGTTTCAAGATTACATGGAATTTTATATTTTTGAGAGATACATAAGTATTGCAATGCATAAAATAAATCAATAATCAGAGGGAATATTAAAAGTGTTAAGAACATAACTACCAGTACTACAGAACTATCTATCAGAAAAGGTCACCGTATCTGAACAAGGTCTTCAGAACAGGTATCTTCAAATAGAACTGTCAGAAGTCCTCATCTGAAATAACATCAACTACTGAAATTTTGATTTTTGACATCTGACATTTGAATGGCTTCATTTCTGGGTTGAGCAGAGCAGAGCTCAAGTTAATAACCACACACTATCTATGGCAAAAATGGCAACTGTATGTAAAGAAAATTCCTAAAGGTAAGGCCAAAATAATAAAAGGAAAGCTTTTAACAGCAAACCATTGTTTAACCCAAGCACGGTTAACCCAACCTGGAAACACAACGTGCCCTCTATGCTCACCCTTTTGCCCTCCTTGTTCAGGGTGTGCCTGCACAGACACACAGGAGGATGCATCTACTCATTTTTTCTTAGTTATTAACCTCTCTCCCTCATAATAGCTCTCTTTATCCACAGCAGTTATAATTTATTTCATGACTGAATTACATTTCTGTCATTTCTTTTTATGCACAATTCCTGGCTTATGCACTTCTCTGGCTATTGAACATACAAGGAAGCTCCAAGGTTTCCAAAATTTAAGCACACTTGTATGGCTAGCCAGGGACCTGCAGAATGGCACAATGCCTAAAAGCTCCATATCAAGGTTTTGTATTACAGCAGACCCTTTTTCAGTCACTGACCATAATACAGACTAGAGGTAACTGATAGCAGTCTATCAAGAAACTGAGATTTCAGTGATTTGTTCATAAAGCTGCACAGAAACATCAAAAGACGTAATTTTTATTAACATTATGCTTATTAAAATGGTTGCAATTTAAAATGATGACATTTTGTCTACCAAGAAGTACAATTTTTATCTCCCAGTGGCTAACATTACTGACATACAAGATGGTTTACCAGAAAGACTGGGTCTCCTACATTTTTCTGCTTCAGCTTCTAGGCACTTGATCACGTGTATTGAAATGTATTTTGAGACACAGTATATCCTGTATGAAACAGGAGGCCCCACCAATTGACTTTCCAAAGATGCTGTAAAAAAAAACCTCCAAAGTCAAAATTAGAGAAAGTATCAGTGTTTAAAAAAAAAAAAAAGGCAACATGAAAATAACCACAGCCTTGAAAATGAAAACTGCAATATATCTTCCATGGCTGCTGTCCCTTCTCACTTAGGCTGCTGTGCCACATAAATCTCTATCAAAAAGACAATTAATGGGAGAAGGGTGAATATTATGAGTAGTGGTTTGAAAATAAAATTTCCTGTCAGTTTTATCCTCCTAAAGTACGTTGTACAAAGCATTGATCTGTGCTGGAATTCTGTCAGCAAACAAACCCAGCAAGTGAGTGAATACCTTCTGGGTTTGGAGCAAGACTCTTCAACAAAGAAGGTAAGAAAAATGAGAGCCATTCAAATCACACGAGGTTAGAAAGCACCTCACGTAAGGCTTTCCTTTATCAACACTTAATAAAAGAGAATGAATCAATTTATATGGCAGAAAAGTTTAAACACATTTAGAGGAATGGATTCCTCTAGGGACAGACCAAGGTGAAGAAAAGATATAGCAATACACTAATTTTTAACAAATCAGTGTCAATATTTTTCTAATATATTTTAATGTAACTAGAATACTGCAGTTAGCCTGTCTCCTTAGTGCTGTAGATATATGGAAGAAACCAGATGGTTGCCATCACCCTATTCCTACCAACCACCTCATAACAATAAGATTTTTTGTACTTCCGTATTGCAAACAAAAAATTTCACTGTTGTGTATTATTGGGAGACTGAAGAATTATGATTCTTTCCCACAGCTTATTCAAAGCTATGAATCAGCAGCTCTTTAACTTCTGAAATAATTTTTCCTCATTTCCCTTTTTTCCCTCTCCCTGCCCCACACCAGGATATTTCCCAAGGAGTGGAGCTAGAAGCAGAGACTCCTACTGACCTCAGCACACAGGGCTGAACTGCTCACCCGCCTGCCCGTCCCACCCGCAGCGCCCAGGCAGGCTGCAAAGCCCCCAGCCCTGCCAGGGGTAGGGGGAAGGTGCTGCTGGGCACCACCTGCAGCCAACACCCCCAGCCACTGCCTCCTCCACGGCTGGGATAAAGTTCTGCAGCTGCTTCTGGTGCCCCGCCCTTCTTCACTCACCCCTGAAAATAACTGTTATTCATCTATTTGTGAATTCGTGAAAAATCAGAAGATACCCCCAATTCTTCCCACATTTGAAAAATTCAGGTTTTATCATACTTAGTCATCATTTATTTCTTGTATCTTGGTAACAGATGTCATCATTGGCCCAACCAACTCCCAAATCCCATGAAGAGTAATTTTCCAAAGGGGAAAATCAGTATTTCTACTAGCAGTTCAATGCATGCTTAAAAGAGTCACCCAAGTTTCATTTGTATATGAATAAATCATAACTGATGCAATTGGTAAGCAACAGCAATAATATGCTGGCAGACTGAAACAAAGCCTTCCTGACTTGCTCTCTCATACATCCAAGGCACTGTGCAGCAGCACTGTCCACTTGCCTTTCAGCATCCTCATCTTCCACACTGGGCAGCGGAGCTACAGCAGCGTGAAAGCTGTGGAAGACACAGCACTTCCTTCCGCCTGTTTAGTGGCTGAAACGGAACCCAAACCTCCCCCTAAGAAAAGCACCCACTGAAGCTGTATTCATCCATCAAATGCAAAATCTGCTTCCTAATTTTATACAATCCTGATAGGAACGACATTTTAAGCTCATCATGTTTTTCTATCATTTTTTACCCAGAAAATTGGTATTTCTTTGATTACGAAACTTAAATGATCTCAGTTCTGGCTGAACTCCAAGACATAAGCGCTTTCTTCTGCTGTCTCAGCTATTCTCCTGATGTCAAAGACACATTAAAATAAATGTGAACCATATGGCTCCCCAGCAGATTACTCACACTCCTGCATCAATGAGGGCAAAGCAATTCATTGTCACCAGCGCAGAAATATCTTAAGCACATGAAAATTTCAAAAGGCTGGAAAAAAACATGTGTGAAGCAGCCTTTTGGATTGAAGCTCTATCTTAGCAGAAATGCTGCATTTCTTACACTCTACTCTGTCTGCTTTTTACATACTCAGTGTCATATAAACCATTATGGCAAGAAGGATTAGCACCATTCTCCACCTGCTCTGCGACTTTCCATGCAGTGTTCCATCAAGTCTAACACCACAGAACAGCAAAGCCTAACCGGTCCTGGTAATCCAGGTCAAAACACTGCTTATAAAAGCCAGCCTGCTTCCCAACCCTCATAGAAAACAACATCTAGGAAAAAGTTGCATCCAGGAATTGCTTCTCTTTCTCTTACCTCTCCTTCTACCCCACTGTCTTCCAAAAGGTATTTTCTAAGAGTCTCCATGCACTCAATTTACAAGTTTCCAACCTGGAATGATAAAACACTTCTACCTGCTGGAAATCCACATTAAAAGGAAATGCTGTCACATAAAATACACCCTCCAAAAGAAACATGTAGGCTTGAGGACAAGGGAGATATTTTCTAGGAGAAATTTGAATCTGGAAATCTTGAAGGGAACTGCATACTCAGTTGTAAATTAGTGGAAATTTGAGAGAAGAGGGACAATGCTGTGAAACAACACCTACCTATAGCACTTCACTGCTCAATCCTTCTAGAACCTTCCTTTAGGGCAAAGCCAAAACTAAATTCACTTCATAGGAGGAGCTGGATGGGACTACTTGCCTAATGCTAGATTTATTTAAGTCACATTTGAAAAGGTTTTTGAAAATTACTAGCTCACAGACAAGTCTGACATGAATAGAGAGGATTTAATCTGTATTTTAAGAATTCTACCTCACTGTCAAGAGTTTTGTCTGAAATCTCGCAAGAATGTTTAATTGTTGGGATGCATGCTAGAAGCTGGAACTTGATCACTAAAATTTCAGTGAAAGCTTTAAGTTTGATTCCTCAGCACCTGCTACCTCCAGAGTGCTTTTCTGTGACATGGATCATACTAGTCCAGTTTCTCCATTCTGCAAATATCATCAGCCTGCGGGGAGGAGTGGAGATGGTTAAGTGCTCTCTGCTTCACCATTTCCTCTAAATGCCAGCTGCTGTTCCACAGATGATAATTCCTGACCTTGGCCCCAGCTTTGTGAGGAGGAAAGTCCTACCAGGGATCCTTGCAGGAACACCCATGCATAACAATTGCATTCACTGAGCTCTCCTATGACACTACAGGCAATCCTTTGTCCCATCCTATGTGTGACTTCTGTGCATGGCCATTTCATACAAACACGGCTACCCATTCAGCTGACTCACACTTTGCATTTACAGGCATATTCTGTGTATCTATCATGAACATCTTCTAACAAAACAATTTTGTTTGATGTTTTCTAAGCCAACAAAAACATCATGTAAGGCAGAAACTGTCTCTCTGGTTGTATTGTGTGCAAAATTCATTCATTTGTAACAGAGAACTTATTTAAAAATATACAAACATAATTAGTATCACAAATCATTCTAAAAACTAGTGGGAGCCTGCCTTATAATCCCTCTTCTCAATTTCTAACAATTCTCCCTACAGTAGTCCTTATTCCAGATGAAAAGATGCTGTCATGGTATACCCTATCCTGTCATTCTGCATGAGTTTGAGCAAAGACATTGCACTACATTTCGCTGAATGTATTTGCATTTCTTTCTTTTTAATGCTCAGATGAGCTGACTTATTTTAAAACCAAATACAAGAATCTCTCAACCTGTTAGCATTTCATAACATGAGTCAACAAATAGCAATAAGAACATATTCCTCATTAACAAGGAAATTCCAAGCCTGGTTGCTGGCAACATAAACAGCAAGATGCCACAAAAAAAGGAATGCCTGCATTTAGTCACACTTAAGTGCTTCCCCATAGTAAACCAGCACCACCACTTCTAATTCACTTAGATTTCTATCATGAGCCAGCAATTAAACTTAAGTTGAAAGCTCAGGTGCTTGTGCTGTTGATCTTACACCAAATAAAACTTTATCCTTCTATAAAGATAATTCAGGAGGAGCTACACCTTCCTAAGGATTTCATACCTTCTTTCACGTTATGCAAGGCCACACAGATGAGGCAATCTCAATATGTCAGCAACTACAAAATTGAAACAGCGCTTCACAGGCCATGCAACAGGGATGTATTTGTGTCTTCAAATTCCTCATTATCTTTAACAGCAAAATCAAAAGATGGCAAGAGCACTTAGAGACCAAAGGGTTTTCTCAGAGCCCTCAGTGACCTGCCCCATTCCTAACGGACCTAAGGCATCCAACACTCTAAAGACAGTGCCCTAATTAATGGAATGACAGGACCTATGATTATGGCCACAGGATAACCTCACTCATTACAGTGATAATGTTAATGGCAATAGACAGACAACTGATGGAGGGTATCAACCAGACTGTGTGATGGCACCACCTCCTGTTGGTGATAACCACCTTAACAGATAAGCTGCTGCTGGCCATCTCAAGTGACTCTGCAGGCAAGGCAGAGAACTCCGTAAAGGTTCAGCTACGGGACACTTTAGTTGAAAAGGCAGAGGAAAGCTCCTTATGTTTCTTAAGAGATGAATCTGTGATTAACATGCTATGGCAATTTATTACCAGCACCAAAGTGCAAAAGAGAGGACTTCACAAGGTCTCCACAAGTCTTTAAATTGCATGCAATTCTGTAACTTAAATTTGGGTATTCTTTTATATCAGGAAAAAAACCACCAAGCATTTAGAGGCAGGTACCTCACCAAAGCAGGGAGAATCACAGAATCATCAAATTATTAATGTTGGGAAAGACCTCCAAGATCATCAAATACAATTTTTGACCACATACTACCATGCCCTTTAAACCATATCATTAAGTGCCATGTCTACTTGTTTTCTGAATACTTCCATGGATGGCGACTCCTCCACTTCCCTGGGGAGCCTGTTCCAATGCTTAACTACTCTTTCAGGGAAGCAATTTTTCCTAATATCCAACCTAAACCTCTCCTGACACACTTTGAGGTCATTTCCACTTGTCTGTGAGAAGAGACTGACCCCCACCTTGCCACAACATTTCATGGAGTTTTAGAGAGCAGTAAGGTCTCCCCTGAGCCTCCTTTTCTACACTGAACATCCTCATCTCCATCAGCCGCTCCTCAGAGGATTTATATTCCAGACCCTCCACCAGCTTCATTACCCTTCCCTGGAAGGGCACATATTCCCCCACAGCTGAGCTGGAATGTGGAACCCAGTGTTCCTCAGCGCACACAATATGGGAATGGTCAGGGTGTTGTACTGACATCCTACACAGCAATTCCAGGTTTTTCAGCTTGCTGTGGAGCAGATGAAACACAGCAGTGGGGTGCCAGAACTGAACAGGGCAATCGAGAGGAGCTCAAATGGCATTGTGAGTGCTCCAGCCCTGTATTCCACGTATCCCTAAGTCCTGACTCATACTGTATATGCACGCTTGGACTGCTACTTGAAGATGAACATCCTTCTTTCTGATATGAAGGCAGGGCTGTGAAATGGGAGAGGCATGTGGACTAGCTAGTAATATGCTTTGGCATCCATTAAAGTAAATCTGCAATGACTAATGACCTGCTGAATCAATCTGAAATTGCTTCAATAGACTGAGAAAGGTAAGTAAAATATACAACAGGGACTGTGTCTGCCAGCAGTAATGAAGGCACTCCATCACCATTTGCTAAGAGATTTAAAAACATGCACATCTGTAAAAATACCCACACCTAATCAAGAAAATGCTAATGGTAAAAGTTGTCTATTCTTTATGGACTGTAATTTTTATTTACTGATTCAGATGCCTGCAATTTAGGCTAGAGATTTATTCATTTCTTGTTGTTGCTGCTGCCTTTATTTGTTAAAATGGATATACTGTTAAAGAAACTCTGTACTTATCCCTGTGTAATAGTCACAAGCAATTGCACTTAGGGCCGTCTCAGTCATGTGTTTTCTGCCATCATACTACAGGGTTAATTGCTGGGAACAAAGTTATCTTCTGGTAGTTCTACCTCACCTGAATGATCCACAGCAGCTGTGTGCCTCATTTGGCTGGCAGGTTAAACTGACTTTAAGACTAATGGAGCAGGATCCTTGCTAGGCTCCTGTTTATCTGACCCAATACATATGAAGGGTTGTGTAAATACAGGGATATATCAGCTGTGCTACACGGAGTTATATGCAAACTGCCTGCTTGCTAAAGTGCTGAAGAGGTTGTAGACACAAGCAATTTAGAATTATCTCTTTGTCAGGTCAATTAGAAAGAAAAAATAAAGACTCAGAGGACCACGTTAGCATTTTTTTTAAATTCTCAATTTAAGAATTAATATATAGATCTTGATGTTGACTACAGGTCACACAACCCTCTTGCCCTTTTCCAAGTCAGTAAAAGAGAGTTTATAGTGAACTTTGTATTCACCTATATGAAAACAGACCAGAAAAAAGACAGTAGACAGGATCTGACAGTGTCTCACTAAACAGAACAGAAAATGGTATAACATGTCAGGAAATAGCTTAGGAAGATAACCTCCATCAAGGAGGTATTCAGGCATGTAACAGAGGCAAGGAATCTTGCCAGCCTTTTTTCTGCACTGGCTCTTTTCAGTCTGCTCACTGAAAAAGTCTCACAGAATTCATCCTTAAAAATATAGATTCAAATACTCAACTTAGAAAAGCTCTTGTCTCTTGTCTTTTTTTATAGAAGATGAATCAGTTTAAAGCATGAACAAAATACCTTCCAATGTACACTGTTAACAGTTTTGTTAGTACACATTACATGTGCATGTAATTTTCAGGTAAGTATCACTTAGTAACTCTTAAGTAATACGGGGTTCTCCATTTGATTTCTAGGAATTTAGGCTGGTGCATCTATATTAAAGACAATACTTTTAAAAAAATACTATCAATTCACACACAAACTATTTGCTCTTTCTATTTTTGTATCACCAATGGATATATACAGGTGAATTTTTAAAAAATGTAATATGTACAATTTCTGTATGTGTGTGAGTGCACACACAGATAAACATTTATTACTCTGGCCACAAATATCTCAGTTAGATAAATCATAACACTGAAATACTGTAGTTTCTCTTACAGAAAGGAAAGTTTCTTTAAACTAAATTATTTATTACATCAACTACAAATAAAGCTTACTGTTACATGCATGTACTACAACTTCTAAGTTTGTCCCCTGAATCATCCCCTTTCATTGTATCACCAATTCACAATAAAATTGTGGTCTTCTGTGTGGGTGGGAATGACTGTTTGATGTAAAAAGCCTGTTTTCAGTCTGTGATGAATAATCAACTAACTTCTTTAACAGATGCAAATGTTAAAGGATCAGCATGCAGATAATATTGTCACCAAGATATTTCTAAATACTACAAAGAGGTTTACTGGGTCACTTACTGCTTGTGGCATCTCAATAGAAGAGGTCCCCGACTAGCACTGCATCTTTAATGCCCTATAGCCCCTCAAGAGTGTTCCATGTCAACCCATCTGAAGCTGTGCCTGTCCCTCCTGTGCACAGGAACGTTCCCTACCAGAGCAAAGAGGATTCAGACCCTCACATCCAAAGGGATTCAGACCCTCGCTGTCCACTCAAACTGAACAGCAGCATTTGGTAGACAAGTCAGTCATAAGAACATTCGTATCACACGCTACAAACAAGACTTCTAGGCACAATCCAAACCACTCAGTTACACGGACCACACTCTGTATGGGCAGTGATGAGGAGCCTCACCTACTCCTTGGCTCACAGTTTTAAGGAGTAACTCTGTAGGGGAGATCTAAATGCGACAGAGTTGAAGGAGGCAAACGCCTGCTTTATAGAACATGCAGATCACTATTAATAAACAATGTAACCACCTAAAACGAGTATCATAAACTGCAAACACAAACTGTGAATTTATTGTTCCCAGAAATATATGCTGCAAATGTAGCTTTGCTAACTTAAGACCAAATTCTTATTTGTACACAAAACCACTGTGAAGTAGAGAGATATCCTCTGCTACCTGAAAAATAGAAACTATTGAAATAATGTGTACGATACACAACATCAATCAGTTCCAACTAAAAGAAAGCTTATATTGTTTCTAGAGAACTCTCACCAATACTGTATTAGAGAGAGCTGACAGCTGCAATACATTTAGCTAAGGAAAATAAACAAACTGAGCTAAAGCACTTTCCCTACAATACGTGTTTGAAATATTTTGAACACAACTCCTAACATTAACTACAAACAGCTACATAATTCAAATAGCAAATAAGTAGGAGCTTCCAAGAGATTTCAAACTTTGGCAATAACAGTCAAACAGACAAAAAGTCAAAAGAATGTAATTTAATGACTTTTTACTAAGTCTTTTTGAGCAAGTGACAAATTGAACATCACGGAGAGACCTTTTTATGATCTGTTCAATTAAAAATCATCATGCTTATTTAATCACAAAATTTATTTTATTTTGAGAAACAGGAGTAATTCTTTAGGTACACAGAGTTAATACTTACGGGTAAAATGATTAGAAGTGGATGGATTGACACTATCACCACTGTCAGCACTTTCACTGCTAGAAATGTCATCATCTGATTCCCGCACAGAGGAACAAGGTGAGGAGCCATCAACTTCTTCAAACTTCCTCTTTAAAATTCCACTCATTGCTGCAATGCTGTCACATGTACCTGTAACAGGACAGAGGCAATGAGGGACTGAAACATCCAGCTGCAGAATACGCAATCATAACCTCCACAGTAATTTTTATTTCAAAATAGCAGTAAATTGCCACTTCTAGTCTTGAATAATCATTTAATATGAAATTACACATGACTAATTAGAAGAGTGAAGCCATGGAGAAGAAAAAAAAATCTTAAGTCCTACTCTAACTTGACATGTATGGAGATGGTTATCTCACCAGGGAGTATTTTTCCCATGATGTCAACAGCATCCCTGTCTTCTTCTAGGTTATGTTGTGAAATTTCAAAAAAGAAAAAAATTACTGACTTGGTCCCTTCCTTGGCTGCCACAGGAGGAAGGAATGTTCACAATCAGGGATGAAATTAAGTAAGAAGAAATCATCCTGAACCCTACAGTTCCCATTGCTAAATATGTAACGTAACCAGTGTTCACATCATCCTTTAAGAATTCTATCTGGTAATTCCAGTATTACAGACAGGTAAAAAACAGTGAAGACACAAAGACCATATACTAATTTGTGCTCAATAAACACCTGGATTTCAGAAGTTACCCACACCAGTTAAAGACACCAACTGCCTCTCAAATGTTCTCCTCTTAAAGGCAAGTCCCCCTTGAGTAACCTGATCTCCTATGACAAGGTGACCTGCCTAGCAGTTGAGGCAAAGGCTGTGGATGCTGTCTACCTGGACTTTACTAAAGTCTTTGACAATGTTTCCCACAGCATCCTCATGGAGAAACTGGCTGCTTACGTCTTGGATGGTCTAAAAACTGGCTGGCTGGACGGCCCCGAGAGTGGTGGGGAATGGAACGAAATCCAGCTGGTGGCTGGTCACTAGAGGTGTTTCCCAGGGCTCAGCTGAGGCCAGTCCTGTCTAAATATCTTTATCAGTGATCTGGACAAGGGGATCAAGTGTCCCCTCAGCCAGTCTGCAGATGACACTAAGTTGGGCGTGAGTCCAAAGACGGGCAACAAAGCTGGTGAAGATCTAGACAGTGACTCACATGAGGAACACCTGAGAGAGCGGGGGGTGTTCAGACTGCAGAAAAGGAGACTCGGGGAGGACCTCACCACCCTCTAAAACTCCCTGAAAGGAGGTTTTAGCCAGGTGGGGGCCGGCCTCTTCTTCCAGATAACAAGTGACAGGACAAGAGGAAATGGCCTCAAGCTATGCCAGGGGAGGCTTAGATACTGGGAATGATTTCTTTAATGAAAGGGTGGTCAAACATGGGAATGGGCTGCCCAGGGAATCACCCCAGAGTCACCATTCCTGGAGGTATTTAAAAGACATGTAGATGTGGCACTTGGGGACATGGTTTAGTGGTGGACTTGTCAGGTCAACGGTTGGACTCAATGATCCTTGAAGTGTTTCCAACCTAAATTATTCCGTGATACCAAAATTAAGAAATTAAATACCTAATATATTCCTGAGGTTGAGCACAATATTGTAAAGCTAAGCACTCAAGCAAAAATTTAGCAGCATGTCCTGGTTCCAGCCAGGACAGGGTTAATTTTTGCAGTAGCCCAGAGGGGGCATGGCCAGGACACCGAGGTTATTCTACACCACCTCCCATCATTACTGGGGGCAGGGGGAAGGGAGTCTTTTCTGGAGAGTGGAGGCTCCTTATGGCCCCAATTCCAAGCTGAAGAGAGCAGGGGGGGGTAGGGTGGCAGAGGGAGCGGATGGGTGCTGTCTATTGTGGGTTTCCACAGTGAGCAATAACATTTCTTTTCTTGCACCCTCTGTCATTAATATCGTTGCCCTTACTGTTCCTTTTCTTATCTCATTGTCATTTCCAGTAAATTGCTCTTATCTCAACCCATGATCTTCACCTTTTGTGCCTCCAGTTCTCCTCTCCAGCCCACTGCAGGGGAGAAGGGGAGCGTGGGAGTGAGTGAGCAGCAGGGTGGCTTGGAGAGTTTCTGTGGGAGCACTAAACTGGGGAGTACCCCTCCCAAACCGTGACACAGCAGAGGTGGAAGTATTGCATGTAATTATCTAACTGAGGAGAGATCAGGAACAGCTGGAGCCTGCCCAGAGGACACACAGCTGCCATCACCCCGCCTGCAGCACTGCAAACACGATCACTCCTAACACTCATCGAGGCAAAAAGTTTGTCTGGGATTGAGGACATACTGTAATTGTCAGGGACATACAGCCCAGCACCACAGACTTGACACAGGGCTCTGCCAAATCCCACTGAAAGCAAGAAAAATAAAAAATTAATTTACATTGCTCATGAAACAGAACTTTTAAAATCTCTACAGCTACCTTTAGCATACATTAATTCTGGACCAGCCACATTCTGCTCCTTCCAGAAAGCTGAAGTGGATACCCTCCGGAACTCCCTTCCAACCAACACTGCTATGGCTCTATGTTTAAAACCCCAACATATCTGTGAGGAAGCTTGCATAAGCTGGGCTAAATGGCTACTAAAGAAGACAAGGTTAAGGGAGAGATTCCAGTACCGGCCAAAACATTGAACAATTAGCACATTTCAGGGTTTTGGCTCAGGCCACTTTGCGCTCTCCTGGATAATGCAGGATGAAGCAGGTGCCAAAACCATTCCCAGCAGGCAGGCTGGATGAGGGCACCTGGGTTTTGGCAGAGGCCTGACAGCTCAGCCATTGTGGACAAGAGTTGTATCCTGCCACTTGGCAGCAGAAGCCAGAGAATGCTGTCCCTAGCCCGCACCTTTCCTATCTTTCCCATCAGTACAGAGGCAGTCTCAGGGATGTGGCTGCTGGGCTCTGACCCTGTAAGCACAGCACCTCAGCAGCTTCTCTGCTATCTTTGCTCACACTTGGCCTCATACTAAGTAGTTTCAACGTCTCCTATGCATTCTTCAGCTCCCTTCAAGCCCCAACACCAGTTTCTTTCCTGGAAAAATCAAAGTTACAGTGTGAAGAGATTTGCAACCTTTCAGCCTTGTATGAAGTCATAACAGGATAAAGGTGTGTACATGAGGATGAGAACTACCAAAAAAAAAAAAGGAAAAAGAAAAAAAAAGGAAAGAAGAAGTAGGACTTGCCAGTTTACAGAGTCTATAAGACTAATTCAAAATCATAATTCTGCAAACATTGAAGCCTGTCTGTATGAAATTCAGGGGCTGAGGTGGCAAGAACACAGTGGTTTCTTCCCAGCGCAACAGAAATTTAGTTCTAATTACTTGTTTTGCTTTGCTGACAAAGCATTTTACCTTGCCTGCCGGCTCCTAAGCACAGGAGGAGGGAGTTATGAGCAGGTTTAAACATGCCTTTGTAAGTCAAAACTAGAAATTGCACATACATTATACAACATTTTTATGATATTATTTAATCACAAAGAGTAGAACAGAAGCTTTATAATAAGGGAGTTGATTCACTTCCTGAGAATCAAAAGCTCTAAGAAGCACACATGTGATTGTACCAAGTTTAATATCCTGTCTCCAGCAGCAGTCACTATTTGATGCTTCAGTGGAAAGCAACAGGATGCAAAATCCAGCCAAAACCACTGCAAATACACAGCTCTGCTTCCTCATCCTTACAGTCAATTTCCCCTAAGCATGAGACTGAAATGTTGCTACATGACAGTGCCCAGCCTCTTAGAAACCCACTTAACTTGGTCTCCTGAGGCAACAAGTTTCTTGTTAGTTTTCTGTGAGAAGAAAAAAACCACAACAAAATGCATCTTCTGAAACTATAGCCACACCCCCTTCAAAATCACAGCAGTTTCAATCTCTACAATATTTTGGACAGTAAGCAGCACAAAGGCACCAGTGTCCAGCAGCACGCTGTACTAGACAGAACTACACAGGTACCTCCCACAAAGTGGAAACACCTGAAGAGAAGTCACTGACATCTTGTTGCTGTATTACAGTGATATTTCCATTTCAGTAGTGATTACATTACATGGGAGGCAGAGTGCATCTGCTGATCCTGTTTTCCTACAGAATTAGGAAATGCCTTCATATTTGGGGGGTATGCAGGGAGGGAATGGCAATGGAGACACAAACGGAACTGCACGTTAGGTTCCGCATCCCAAAGCTGGGGGGTCTGTCCAACGGCTGTAGTGTAGTGGCTGGAAAGCACCTGGCATGTTCCTGCCTACACTCTCAATCTCACAGCTGTGCAACCCTTAACAAGGAGGTCCCCAAAGCCTCTGGGGAGCTCCCCAAAGCCACACAGCCTCTTACTACTCCACTTTTAATGCGGGAACTAAAGTGTGCATCAGCAAGAACAAGGAAGAGAAAATGAGCAAGAAACCGTGCAGGTCTGAGAACACTTGTGCACTTGTTTACTATTCAAATTCTTCCCAATCCTGAGTTAATAATCCCCAGAACAAGATGCAGATTCCCATTAGAAGCTCATGAGAATAGCTAAAGAGTGCACTGGTCCTCAGTACAGCCAGCATGAGCCTGCTCTGGGAACTGGTGCCGTATTTCCTAGGGCTAGAAAACAAGAACAGAGAGAGTGATGAGCCATCTCAACAGGTACACTTTGGCACCTCACAGCTACACCTGCCCAGTCTCCCCCCTGCAAGGGCACAGGGACATACGAATGGCTGACTACTGCCTGTTGACTGAGCAACAGTTGCTCTCACTGGAGTAACCAGAAACTTTCAAATTACTCCAACATCCTTATCTTTGGTCGGCCCTCAGACCATAACTCCTTTCCTAGGAGGCTTTCCTCTGCCAATCTGTCACCAAACTGTCTCCTTCAAAGGCATGTGAGCTTTCCCAGGGTCTCACTTTCAAGTTCCCCTAGCACAAAGGCACTTCTGCACATACCCAAAGTTATAGAGATTCAAGATGTCTGAATAAGTTCCTGTTGAGGTCTCCCTGGGAGCCTGAAACTTTGTGTTCTTCCAAGTAAGGTGTCCAAATGTATTATGAGTGCAAAGCATGTTGAGAAGGAAAAGGGATGGAAAGCTGGTTGGGCCAGGCCCAAACCCATGAGCAACTGTTTATGTACCCAAAGGCTGGGAAATACAGTACAGTACTTGGCTGCTACTTGTGCCCACTCTCTTCAGACTATGAATCTTGGCATTATTTTCTACACAGCAAAATGGTCTCCACCTGAACAAAGGACTAGGATGCTCTCCACTAAGCTATGGCTTAGAGGCAGCAGGTACTGAACAACAGATTCAGCTCTCCAGCACCAGAGTGAGTTTCTGAGCTGTTCTACTGTGTAAATCAACAAGAGAGCCATTCAGCAGCAGATCTTTGCAAGAAAGATGTTTTGGGAGGAAGAGTGACCTATGCTCTGCTCTCGAAAGGGAAGGTCTGAGTACCTCCCTTCAGGAGCAAGCACTGGACTGTGACTGTGGAGCACAGGGAGCTCCAACAGCACGAGCCACGGTTCCATGCTGAAGGGTAACCACACGGACACTGGGGATTAAAACATTTATCTCTCAAGCATCCAACCTCCAACTGCCTCGCTTCTTACTTCATTAAGGGGACGTGACTTAGAGACTAATCCTGAAACCTTACTCAGAAGCAGAAGACCTGAGGTCCTCAATGGCCACAGCCACTCCTCAGTACAAGAGAAAAACCATTCCTGCTCAAAGAGCCATTGGAAGGACAGGGAATTTTACAGCCATCTCAACACTGCTAAGAAACACACACTCCTCTCTACACCGTGCACCTCTGCATCAGTAAACTAGCTCTGCTGGCCCTGTGATTCTGCCTTGTCTTCAAATACAATGGGATTCTGATCAATTCTAAAACACTCCAAAAGGAAATGTTTGATACACAAAGCAGATGTATTAAATAATAGGATCTCTGGGGGAATGACAGTTTGGCTTCTTAATTTTCAAAATTCTTTTTCTGAACATCCCTACCCCACTTCAATAAAAGGCAACTGAATTCCTTTAATTTATCTTCTGGACACCTTAAAATCACCTTTTCTCTCTAAACAGCCTTAATTACATCTTTAAAGCATTATGTTTGCATATCCCAGCTAACGCAACATCAAGACTACAATTTCAATATTTATTCAGAACTTCCCTGTGAGGAAATATACCTTATATTACACAATGCTTGCTTTAATAGAGAAAGCATTAACTCTTGGGATTAGAGTTACACAGTATTTAGTTGTAGCCTACATGCTTTCTTTCAAAAATATTTCTAGGCATTATGACTTCAAATGCAGAGGAAGTGTAGTGAAAGTGTCAACAATGAGACTGCCAAGGGCATGGTCAAAAGAAATGGCTACAACAATTTAAATGGCTAAACAAATATAGGCTAAAAGTCAAGTCAAGGGTAAAGATATAAATTCATACTGCCTCTGGCAGGAATCAATTATGCTGGCTATTCTGACCTCTAAATGGGTTCTTCTGGAGAGGGAACACGAAAAGCTTGCTCTCACTCTCTCGCTTTTTAACCATTTTCTCTCATTGTCATTACAAGTTACATATGCATGTTCCACATGTCTAAACTTGGCAAAAGATATTTAAAAAGCAGAAAGAGATAAACTGTTTTATCTGTGTTAAAACCAATGATATTTAAAAATTTTGCAACTACAGTGGTTGAAAAGCATTCTCACTCCAAAGAACATTACTGAAAAGACTTTAAATTCTTAATAGAGACATTCTGAGAAATGTCAAAGATATGCCTAAAAACATGAAAAATTGCCTTAATTAGTCAGTTTTTGAAAATGGCAATACAGACTGAGTAACAGAACAATAAAAGAGGCAAAACTGAAGAAACAAAAAAAACATGAGATGGGATTGAAGTTAAAGATTATGAAAAGATTCTTTTCCTACAGAAGTGGGACTCTGAGACAAAAATACTGATTTTCAAATTTCCTTCACTATTTAAAAGGAATACAAATGAAATAGCAAGGCCCTGCTCTGTCATGACCACCAGAGGCCAGTTATAAAGGAGAAGCTATGCAAAGCAGACATAAAAAAAACCAGGTGTCCCCAAAGTTGAGTGTTACGTTTAGTGGCGTTCATCTATGCTATGCATCTGAACATAAAGCTAGGGTTTTGCATTAGCTCAGCCCTCTTTGAACAAGCAGCACAATCAGCAAAAGCAGATCAGCTGTGCTAATATACACAGCTTCTCAGCAGAACTAATCTGTGGAGCAGAACACTGCCCCAACACAGACCATTTGCAGCACCCCTGTGAAATACAGATTTAGATTCAACAGGCATCTTGGAAGCATAAATACATATTGCTTTGGATATCAAAATAAATACACAGTAGAAGGCCATATGATGGAAAAATTACGCTATTTAGTAATTATTCATTATTTAACTGTAAATTTTGTTGCTCTTCTAACATAGGTTTTCTTTTGTCATACACTGATAAAATTTAATTATGCGTACACATTTAACGTACGTGTTTACTATGCTTTAACAAATATTGGTAATAAGAATTCACCACAGAGGTGGCATGAAAAAGGGTCTTATCTTATTATGCACCAAATCCTGTGATATTAAAGACCTGCCTGAGCACAGCCAGCAGCCATTTGCGTTTCAGTACTGCTGCAGCGTTATACAATAGACATGCTCAGCACGTTCCCTAATGGACACAGTTTCAACTTTCCTCAGTTCAGCCTTCAAATTCCATCTTGGCAGATGATTTTGTCCAACCTCATGCCTTTGCCTTGTCACATCCACCCAAAAAAAGGCACAGCTACAGGAATACCTTCTCCTATTCCTATGCAAGCACTGACAGATCCGGGTGCTCCAGGAGTCTCCAGGTTCAGTGAGGGAACACATGAAATACAGTGTGGAGCCCTGACACTCCAATGGTCAGATTATATTCTTTCGACTTCAATAACAAGGCATTTAAAATTTATGGTATGATCTTGGTTCTTTCAATCCAACAAGCTTATATGCAACCAATCAAAAGATTTTTGGCCGATGGGCTTTTTATCTTTTTCTTTTTTTTCCTCCTCTTTTTTTTAAACACCAAAAGCATAAAAATCTCCCATAGCAGCTTGTTTTTATCTTTTTAATAAATGTTGACATTAGAAAGAACATAATTAACCCAATTCTCTAATAAAATCACAGTGCTGTGCACATTTTTAAGACACCAAGTAAATATTTGGCACAGCTATTAGTAGTCATGTAAAGTTACAGACTGGCTTCTCTGGTAGCCCAAAACTCTGCTGCTATTTTGTACTATAAAGCTGAAAGAAAATGGTAGAAACTGAACAGCAGCTAAGAAAATATCAGAAAATGTATTATTTTTGTCAGCAGAAATATCTGAGGAAGAATAAAACAGGCCCCTAAAAACAAAAATAATTTTGGTCAGCAGGAGTCAACATTCAATTGCCACCAATGAAATGAATGTAGCTCCATGGCATGACAGTAGAATCATGACTTCATTCAAGGCTTGGCTTCAAGTAAAGCCAAAATTAGTAAAAATATGTTTAAGTGCATCTTTCTCCCTAGAGAATAAAGTCAATAAAACTATTTGTACTGGAAAATATAAATTATTAATATCTACTGGAAGGCTGTGATGTTTTGAAATTACGATCTTCAAAAATAGCTTTATGGCTATAATAATTCAAGCTTTCTATCTAGATCAAGGACAATGCACAACCAAAATATAATGCTACAATGTGCATTTTTCATGCACACCCAAGACAGTCCCAAGTAGGTATTTAGGCCCACAAAAACTTACACAAAAATAAAAGATGTAAAATTGCTATTTGTTTCTAGGATTTGCTTTTTGACTTTGCACCATACATGGCGCATCCATTCAACTATGAAAAACAATACATTTATTTTTAAAAACCTGGAGATTTTTAGCAATAATATTATTTCACAATTAAACACTGATGTGGGAAATTCACCAAAAAAAACCTCGTAACATACGCAACAAATTACTGAATACAGGAAACAGTGAATTCATACAACACAACTGGGAAGTTTTCTTCTGCCACTGACATACATGTAAGGAATTGACAATTCACCTTCGCTTCTAAAAACAGCACAAGGTAAAAATAAGCTACTCGGTTATCAGCTAAAAATGAGTAGAATTAAATTTCAAGTTTAAAAAAAAAAAAAAAAGAGAAAAAATCTGAGAAACCAATGGAACCTGATTTGCCTCTTCTGGATGGATTACCCGAGCACAAGGGCTGCTTCACTGATGCTTTTCCCCAGGGTCATGGTGTTTAAGCTTTCCTCTCTGTGGTTACTTTGATAATCAGGGTCTCAGTCACAGCGCAAATTGTTTTTTACCGGTGTGAACTAGCAATCTCTCTCATCTCACCACCCATCTGCCCAATACTTGAAGATTGACTGCTTCTGCTTCAAGGTCAGCTGGTATGAGCTAACAGGTTAAAAAAACTAATTAGGAAAATATGATAGACATATTGAACAATATCATAGGCACAGAGAAAGCATGACTGCATAAACTTAATTTCGTCAAGAAATGAGTCAGAAAGATCAGCTACACAAAGATTTCAAAGTCCCAAATTTACTGACCATGGTATCACAGAATGAGATTTTTTTTATGAAGATGAACAAAATATGTGTAATCAATAAACTAAAACGTTTCTCTGTAATTTCAGTAACTGAAAACCTCAAAAAGGATTTTTAAAGCATGTATTCAACTACAGGCAAAATTTCCAATAGTAATTTCGTATCTGTGGCCAGCAAAAATTACCCATAGGTCCTTACTCATCTGTACATGTGTACCTGTGTATAACCAACACAAAGGCACCCAAAGGAAGGGCCTATGGTGCTAACACAATATGACAGACCACGGTAAGACTGACCTAGAATTACATTCCCAGTTGTGTTAAAATTGAATGTTGACTCTCTTCACTCTTTTTTCATACTAAAGAAAATCATGAGTTTATGCCTGTAGTGACTCCTATACTAATAAATATGTCTAAGAATTCTTTACAGTTCACTTCATAATTCAAAGCTGAAAACTTCAGTAGAAAGCTGACAGAAGAGCTGCAGGTCTAATAATAAGTATGTGCCCATCCAATTCCCAAGGCACTCTTGTCACTGAGACAGTGATGAATAGAAGCGGAGCAGCGAGCCCACTCCCATCTCATTGCCTGACTTGTAAGCACCTTATGACCATTCAGCACCACTTCAGCCAGGGGAGTCTGCTGGGACAAAATTAATTATCTACCCTGCACTCTCCTGAAAAGCACTGCTGTGAAGGTATGTGGCTTACGCTTCCAACCTGAGGTGGGTTTTTTTTATTTGATCTATTTTGCTTTATTAAATCTCTGATCACTCTGTCTGTTCCAAAGGAGCTGAGATAAGGTTAACTGTGCAATTTTCACTTTTCCATTTTATTGTTGAAAGATGTTATGTTTAGAAATAAGAGTGGGTGAGAAGGGCATAATAGTAAACAACTGAGCAACTTAATTGAAAGCTACGAAGTTAAACCTCTGGCTACTCTGAAAGTGAATGCTTCAATAAAGACTCTGGTACAACATGAGAGCAAAACAATGGCAACTCTGCGAGTGTCAATTCCCCCCCGAGTCGTGGGGTTTCCCTCCCCGCCCCCAAAACAAAATATTTAAAAGACAAAAATGTTTGCTTGAGAATAGCCTGCTTAGCTGCCACAGTTCATGTTGGAAGTAAGCAGTGCTATCATTTGTTGTCCACATAAAAAACAACTAACAAATATATTTTGTGGCTTTCAACATTTTTTGTTTACCCTATCACCCCACACAAATATCAAACATTTCTTTACTAGAGATGGCTATCGCTTAGGAAGTGCAACAAAAAACATTCACAATCCAGCTCCCTTTTTAACATATTCATGATACATTAAAAGCAGACTTTATTCAATAACAAAGAACAGATTTTAAATCACTGAACACTTCATCATCAAATTCATATCCCTACCCAAAAAACCCAACCTCCTCCTGAAGCCACCACCATGTCAGCCTATTTCATCACGCCAGAAGGATCAGGCAGGTGCTCCTCAGGTGGGACATGCCACAGACACCGCACAGCCCCGGCCCCGCTCACGGGCAGCCCGGGGAGAAGTGTCCGAAACGGAAGGCTCCTTCCCGAGCCGGGATCCCCAGAGGGAGCGCGGGGCCGGGGCCGCGGTGTCACCCACCCCGCGGGGCCGGGGCCACGGTGTCACCCCGCGGGGCCGGGGCCGCGGTGTCACCCACCCCGCGGGGCCGGGGCCACGGTGTCACCCCGCGGGGCCGGGGCCGCGGTGTCACCCACCNCGCGGTGTCACCCCGGCGCTGGCGCTGCCCCGGCCCCGCGGGTGCGGCAGCGGCCAGGGCACAGCGCTGCAGCGCCGGGCACGGGCTCAGCACGCAGCCTCCATCCCCCCGAGCAGCGCGGACGGAAAATACCACCTACTTGCAGGCATGCACAGAAACGATATGCCAGAATTAAATAAATAAACGCAGTGAAGGGGCAGCATGCTAATGAGCGCTACAAATGCCACAGAGGCTTATTCACTTTGCAGCCTTCCCCTACATAATGGTATCATTGCTTGCGTTTCCTCTTCGGAATCCAACAACTACGTGAGATGGTGAAGCTACAATCGGTAAATGACGTTGTAGTTCCTGCCCGTATCCCTCAGAACGACTGATGAGGGTCAGGCTCCGCGCTATGCAGCCCACATTAGACAATAGAATAAATATGCAAATCCCTACTGCTTATGAAAGAGCAGGATACAAACCAGCCCCAAAATCAATCAGGACTTCAAGTTATACATTCCATGAAATTATTTATGAAGTACTAAACAAAAGCCATGTATCTTCTCGTCCGAAAGCCTGAATGCAAATTGTCCAGTGTATTTGGATGCTAGTTTTTAAGAAGTATCCTTGTTTATATTTTTGCGTTTAAGCATAGAAAAACCTTAAAAAACTCAAGCAGCTCCTCTCCCTTTTATCCTTAACTTCACAGTATGTAAGTTGTCCAGTTACATATATTAAGTGAATTTTCCATCAAATTGTTATGGTGGTACAAGCTTTTATTCCTTTTCCCATTTTCCCTATTCCTTTGTGGAAAAATTATAGGAAGTGGTGGAAAACTGAAGCAGAGGTGCTAAAAATGCAAACCTCTTTTGTAGGGTGGGGTATAAGACTAGAGATAGGGGAGCTGTAGGAGAGAATTATATGCAAACGTGAAGGAAGAAAAAGACCACAATTTTCTAGTTTGTTGTTTGTTTTGGTTCTTTTTTGTATCAGTTACTCACATCTCCCATTTATCACAAGTTGCATTAGAATACTGTATCCATATCTGTGGAGAGATGGAGATATTAAAGACATGCTATTTATCTAAGAGCCATTTTAACCTAGTAAATATTTTTGGCTTCTGTACATTTGTAGATGAGTCGTATCTGTCTTTTATCTACACTCAATCCCTTTCCCAGGGTCAAAAAAGCCTACAAAAGAGCAATGAAGCAACAGTGATCAAAACTCACTGGTAGGACTACAAATGGTATCAGCATTTTAAAGACATGAGGGCATTCGGGGATGTTTTGTTGAGTAAAGGGCGCATCCATAATCCAGTTTTTCTCAGCATCATATCTGGCTCAGAGCAAGGACAAAAAGAGATACTGGCAGACTGCATGTAAATTTGCCTTTAAGACATCTTTACCAGTGCTGCAATAGACAATAGCTGCCTCTCTTCATCCTGACCTTCCACCTGCTTGTTCAAAGGGAAAACAACTCTAAACTTCAAGGCTCAGTTACTAGAAGTACATTTTGAAGAGCAAGTAAAAGTTTTAGATGACACAACCATCTGTTGCTATCTCAGAGAAAATATTTACGCTCTGGAATTAATCTCCAAACATTTGCCATTGCATACTCTGTACCATGACTTACATGTCTTCAATTTATATTGAACTTCACTTAGCCAACTACTGCATCTGTCCAAAGCAAGATGTTTTACAATAAACACAAATTCCACTTTCTGAAAAACAAAGGAGACCAAAAAACTAAGATATGCAGTAAACACTGCATCCTCAAACCAAAACACTGCGCACCAGACTTGGGCTCCTCAGATCCAGAAGTAAATTAAGGCGGTATAATTAACACAAAACTTCAGTAACATGAGAGATCAAAATCATGTCTCTGTCTCCAAAATGCCAGATACATACAGATTTGATTCTATCGATGATTCTTAAAGAGACTCAACAGCCACCACTCAAATTGCTGCACAAAATGTTTACATAAACCACACTTTCAATAGAGTTTAGATGGGTAATGAAAAGTGTATCTTAAAATTACCATAACTTGGTAGCAACACAGAACACCTTTTCGCTTCAGGAATTCTTTAAGCTTTCTTAAATAACTTGATACTGGGAGTGTTTTAGAATATGAAGAGCCTAATCCACAGGAAAAGCATTTGGGTTTTTTTATATAAATGGACAAGACAGGTGCATTTCAAAGTTGTGATTCCACTGTAACAGTGGGAATGCTGTTCTATAGGGATGCTCTTATTGTTATTTTACTGCACACTGTTAATTTTATCTCTGTATGCACTTACGGCGAGTACCTAACTGCCTCATAAATTTAAATTTAAAATCCACTGCACTCATTTTAGACAAATATAGTAATTATATGATAATTGCATGACTGTATACTGCTATATTTTCTCCATTTAAATTAGCACAGAGTGACACGTTCAGTGTTATCTCATCCAATCCGATGGTACATACTGCAGGCGTTACTGCGATATTACCAGGGTTCTCTGTTAAATAAATTAATAGCTGCACATAAGCACGATGAAAAAGTACTTTTACATATCCTTTCCAATCTATTGTCTAAAACATGAACAGGCCTGCGTTCTGAGATGCCAAGCCGTATCAGGATTGTAATATAAAATTACCTTTTACAGGAGAACCGTTTAAAAGCAGGGACTGCAAAGCACCTTCGCTTAGGCATCAGCAACAACTGCAACTGGAAAATTACGCCCTTAGAGCCCAGGCACATTTCCGACTGCGAAGGCGCGCGGGCTGCGCGGCCCCAGCGCAGCGGCGGCAGCGGCGGCCCCGCCCG
>VZTG01006163.1:771716-830292 GCA_013397845.1 Melanocharis versteri | reverse complement strand
AGCCCGCGCCCCCCGCCCGCACCGGGCCAGCGCCGCCCGCCTCCCGGTTTCCTGGGAGACCCGCTCCCCCCGCCCCGCTCCGCAGCCGGAGCCCGGCTTCCTTTCCCCGTCTCCCTTTCTCCGCTTCCAGCGGGCAGGGAGCGCGGGCTCCGCTGTGCGCGCAGCCCGCACAAAGCGAACCGGCGCGGACGGACGCGAGCGCAGCGCTGCGGCCCCGGCTGCGCAGCGCCCGGCCCTGCGCCTCCCGCGCGGCCACAGCCACTGAACCGACGGGGTACTGAAAAAGCACATTTCTCCATTGAAATCACAGGCACACAGGGAAAAGAGATAACTGTTCTCTACGTTTCGAGTTTTGTTTCTTTATTTCCCCAATCGCTTTTCAAGGGCTCCGTCTCCTTCCTGCTGAAATACTCCCCAAAAATCAGCATATCTAATTTAGGATCTCCAGCGCTCAGAAAAGAAAGAAATAAACCCTAAACCCCGTACCGTAAAGAGATTTAAGGATTAAAACTTTTACATGGTTAATTTCTACATGATATGAACCACAGAGAATTTGCATGTCTATCCTCTGTAAGACAAACACAGGCCACAGAAATCTTTGGGAGCAGTTTTCAAAAAATAAATTAATCATGTATAATTCACTAAGAACTACTATGAGAAATAATTACTTGCTCGAAAAATAATAACATATATTGCATTAATATTAGAGTGAAATGCATGCAGAGGGTTATAATGTATCAATCCCATGTGTATATGATTGCATTAAAAACAACATGAAACAGCACTTCCAAAAATTTCCAAGAAGAATGTGGAGGAAAAAACCAGTTCAGTAAGTGCACTGTTAGAAATGCTCTAATGTTACATTATTTTTAACCAAACACAAACACTACAGATCTCCTACTGAGAAAGAATTAGTCTCAAATACATAGCAGAGTAATAGGTTGTTGTTACTAAATATTTTATGATATTGGTAAATGATCCATCTAGCATAAATTTAATTTTACTTGCTAGCCCATTTTTCATGCACAATTGAAGTTTGAATTGCATAGGAATAATGGTAAAAACATTTTTACAATGAATTTGATCACAGAACTTACACAATTTATTTAGCTTGGTATCACACTGATGTGCATCCTTCCAATCCCACCTTACAAAATGAAAAAAACCTGGCTTTATTAACAATAAAGAAATAGCAAAAACCCCATTTATATTTAAAACACTGAAGTGTGTGAAGAATCTATAAAACAACTGACCTGTTCAAATTGTTGTTTTTCCAATCCATGCACTGTTTTTATTAATTAGGAACCAAACCAGATTGATCGTCATTTTATAACGTTTGACATATTCACTGTCTTCCCACTTCCAGCAGAATCTTCTTAAATTTCCCAGCACTGTGTTTTATTGCTGGTACCATATGCTTTATTGTTCAGCCACAAGAGCTTCACTCTGCACAAAGACTCATTACCTACTGCTTGCTGAGCAGCTTCGGGCTCACTGAGGCTGCCTGTGTGATCACATGGGAGTTTTGTCTGAGAAAGCCAGGCATGCCACTGATTTCACCGGCTACGGATATTTTTATCAGCTGAGGTCTACTATGAGGAAGCAATAACAAATTCTAAGGCTTCTTTAGTTCATTAAGACAGCAGTTGTTATGGAAATCCCCTCAACTTTTATTTTTTAAATTATTATTATCATTCCCACTGTAACACTGGTCCAAGAAGAAATTCAAGAGATTTGTTAAAAGTCATTTTTTGTTGCGGGGAGTGGCACAAGCCATGCATTGTCTGCATCGCTCTGCACAGTACACACTGAAATTAATATTCCGAAGAGGTAATATTTTACCAACACTTAATCTGCCAGTGTTTATCCTTTATGTGGAGGATAAGCTTCCAAATGAAAAATTGTACCTAAAAAGCAGACCCTTAATTTAAATTTGACTCATCAGTCAAGGGCATTATCCTGTAGTCTTTGGTCGTAAAATGAGTTTTGCTGGCTTCAGTGAGGCTACTCAGGTGAATAAGAATTGGCCATTTGAGCAGGAATTACTCTCAAATCCAAATGACAAATTATGTAATACAATGAAGTGTAATCTCTTCTTGGTAATAGTTGGTGATACTCTGGGGTTTGTTTGTGTGTGCGTGTGTGTGTGCATTTGGTTGGTTGGCTTGGGTTTTGGTTTTTAAACAAGAAATTATAAATTTAAATAACGTTTTATAATGGTTAAAAACTTAATATTTACCTGAGTATTTCATATTAGAAAAAGTGAATATCTAAATTCAAATTACAAAAGCCCTTACAGAAAAAGGTAAATATTAATTTTTTTTTCACTGATCCATTATCAGTATCAGGGTTCCATGCTAGAATATTTGGAGATAGCTTGATTCCTACAGCAGAGTGAATTCCCTGAATATTCTAATTTAAAGCCAGCTTTCTACAAACAGCTAGTGATGATAAATGAACATCTCTCCTCCACCCTGAAAACTCGTACTGAACACGCAATTATCCATAATATTAACATTGCAAAGATGCAGCTATTCTACAAAACAGTCAATTATCTCTAGAATAATTCAGAGCATTTTGATAACATAAGATAGCAAAAGAAACTGTTTTCTCATTAACATTCCACAAATGAAATACCTCCTTATTCTCTTTCAGATCTCTCTCATTAGAATAAATGACAGCTTGTAGCTCATGGTTGGCATTATTCTGGTCCTATCAAAGTCAGTGGAAGTTTTGCTGCTGATTTGCATGGAAGAAGGGACAAGCATGACTAACAGATTCATTCGCCTTACCGTGTCGTCATGCAAATCAATGACAAAATTCATTTCTTTATTGTTCTTGCCATCTTGCTCAGTTTGTATTATTAAGGTTTTGTAACAGTTGATATGCAGTCTCTATGAGTACACTGAATTATACAAGATGGTGAGCAAAGGAAATCAGAACTACCCGCAACTAAATCCAGTAATGAGTATCTTCTAGGCTCTCACATTCATTTCAGTTTTTAAAAAATGCCATTATCAAGAATGAGTGTATTTTGAAGTGCCACCATTTTCATCTACCCAAAGACACGGACTGAGCAGATGTTTTGTGGCTGAGAACTTTCCACATCTCTTAGGCAGGAAACACTACTGTGTGTACATTAATGAGAAGAAATAAAGCAGACTAGAAGCATTGCTAACGAACAGCTGGTTTAGCTACAGCTACGCATATTTTTTTCCCCTGGCGATACCACTGATGATGTCACGATGCTCGGGTAGGAAGACATAAACAAAAGGCAGGCATTTTTGCTGCAGTAGCACTAGGGGAAAAAAGAAAACCCAAACGTTTGACAGATGGAAAGAACAAAAACTGGTCAGGAAAAGAGTACTACCGTCACATTTTTCTGTGTGTTATATACACTATGGAACAGTTCTCGAATCCGGAAAGGTGGTTAGAGGAAAACATGTCCAAGGACATGATACAGTTAAACCAGTTAGCAGCAAAGTGTTGTTTCTGCAGGAGACAATAGCAGCAAGCAGTCTCCATGCTGAGAGGCACCTTCGTAATCACTTCTTCAAGGTTGGTGGGGGGAGGGAGGGAAGCTTCAATGCTCCATAGTGGAATTTTGAATTTCCTAAATATAACTTGACATTTTTAGGTAGCTAAATTATATTCCATCCCATCCTCTCTCCTTACAGGGTTATTTAATAGAAGGAAGTCTTTGTCAGAGCTACATTGCTGAATTTCTGCCCAAACATACTACTGAGGAAAGGCATTTTTGCCACCACAAAAGGCATTATAGAGCACCCAAGAGATTCACAGGAGCCAAAACCTAGGCCTCCCTTGTCACTCCACAGTAGGAAGAGCTCAAATGAGACAATACTTCCTGGTAGCGCTCCTGTAACAGCCAGGATTTCTTCAAGAGAATCCAAATACACCTCTCCTTGAAACAACAGCGGGGGAATACAAATGCTTAGCAGTCTCTTCCACCCAGGGCCTCCCATGGGAGTCGAGGTAAGCAAGGGCTCTCTTTTCTCTAATAAAAGGTTCTTTGTGAATCCAAATGGAAACAGAATCAAGAATCTGCTGACCATCTGTAAATAAGGGTAAACTGTCAGATCCCGCATCTACTTTGTAAGAAAAACAATTAATAGGAACATTCTTATGCTTTCCCATTTCACAGAAGCTATAGCAAAAGTGAACTGGCTAAGGAAATTTGGACTCTGGGTAATCACCATCATTACTAAGGAATAATTTTATAAATCCTGGTTTATTCTACTCTATACGCATTTAGACTTGAGTACTTTTATAAAGGTTATATGCATTGAAATACATATCTTGGACAGAATTTGAAAACAAACAAAAAACCCCTAACAAAAACCCAAAAGACCCACATCAACCCAAAACCAGCCATATATCACAAACTAGACTACGCCCATGATTTGAACTTCAAATTATTTCCACCTTATACAACTACATTATTTTGTTGGGTATCAAATTTAAGCTGCTGTTCAGTATCCTGTATCATAGCTGCATGAACCACTTAAGAATCACAACAGTTATGGGAAGAGCACTGTTCAATTTCATGAAACAAGAAAGGGGCAACTTGCACTCAATGCCTTGTTATCCTAAAGGCTGGAATCCTGCACCTTGCAATAAAATGCAAGAGGTCTGGTTTCTCCAAGTACACCAGAAATGTAATAACTTCCATACCAGTTAAGTAAACACAGGGTTTTGCTGAAAATTTTACAGTCTTCTAGTGACAAAAAAAAGATTTGAAGTCCAGGATTTATAAAATGTATTCAGTGGACCACGCATGCTCTACTTCAGCTCTTACAAACAGCATGGTTCGTATGCCATGGTTTGCAATTTATGAGCTACAGCAGCAGCAGCAGCTCTAAATGCCTCAGCACTGGCTTTCAGGTTTGGAAATGGATGATTTGTGGTCACTTCTTTAGTAAGATCTATAAACCTTGCCCATGCAAACTCCTCTAAATTGAATTCCGGATGAGGCATAGCTGCAAACTTCCCATGGAACTGTGCCATTACAGAAGTTCTACAGAGTTAAAAATGCTCACCTAAGAGAAAATAGTGTAGTATTAATTAATCTAAAATTACGATCAGTAACACTGGGGAAGGATAATCTTAAGTATAAATCCTACATATTTCTTTCTAGACCAAATATAATTTAATCAAATAAATTTCCTCACCCTGGCCCCAAATGTCTTGCTTTCTCTAGATCAGCCACAGCTACACGATCTTCAAGCAGTGTCACATTAACTATTCAGTTCCAAATACTGGGGCTTGATAGACTTCTATAGCCTGCCATGACAGGAAGAATGACATACTTTGGGTTCCTGAACTGCACAAATAGGAAAATATTACTCATTCATAAATGGCATTCTCAATGAAGAAATACAACCATATTTTGAAATAAGAGTCTAGTCAGTGAAATGAATGGAAATAGACGAAATCTATTCGAAAGGTGATATCCTCAGATCAACAGACGGATAGAGAAAGCAGCTTACAGCTGAGGGGCAGGCCTGTGAGCAGCTGTTCTGATTTCTGGCACTCTAGCAATCCCATCACCAAACTTCATACAGTGACTCCTCGCATGTCAGTGTAAGGCTGCCAGTGCTTTGCTCCTACTTCTCGCACCCTTACCTGCCATGTCAATTTGAAGGACACCATCTATAGTCTGCTTTTTTCTGACTCTTAATATCTGCTTGACCAGAGGCAACTTCTTAAATCGTGGGGTAAAAAGCTGGCACAGACTGATAGTGAATTCTCTTTACACATAATGAGGGGTATAGCACAGCATACCCCTTCCCAATGATTTTTAGCACAAGTCTTGAAAACAACCTCATTTGTAATAATACATTCTTGCTACATCTTATGTAAACTACATTTTTCCAAGATAAAATTAACCTCTTCCAGGCTGACATCCCAGAGGAGAGCACACTTCCTTTCAGAAAACAGCACTGAAAAATATTATGGTTTAGAAGAGCTACTGTACACAAACAAAAATATTCCTCTGCAGTAAACATACAGGGTTTCTTTCTCCTTTCACACTCTTTCTCAAAACTGATAGTTAACTACCAAAATCAAAGAAATACTAACTTTGGCAGGCAAAGTAATGTATTGAGATGTGCACAGCCAAGTAACAAAAGAATCTCTTGACTGCTATTGCATTGGATGATGTGAATAATCAAAGCAAATAATTAATATTGTAATGCCTGGTACAGCCATCGTTCAAAACGCCAGAAGAGCATGGATTCTTTCAAATAAAACAAAATAAGTTCTATTTGAAAGAGCAAAGTGGTCATTCTCCTGACAAAAAAAAAAAAAATACTTAGAAGGTGGCAGATACCTGAAGAGAAATTGCCTATGCTGTCTGGTATGGCTTCATAAGCCAGCTTTTCTCCATCTAGTTTCCATGACACCTCAGACATTCCAACATGATCCACGCTGAGGAGTAATTCAGAACTACAGAGAGGTATGCCTGGTGTGGTTAGAAATCGTAAGACATAAACAGAAGATAAAAAAGTGCCTTTTGGTTTATAGTTAACTGACATGCTTCTTACTCCATCCCTTTTCCTTGCTTGGTCACTAACCACACCTTTTCTCATAGTACCACTTTCCAGCTTACAAATTTCACTTGGCTGTTGACCAGAAAAGGTTTGAAATTCAATAAAATTAGGAGCTATTTGAAGCAAGCATGATAGCCAGTATTTTCTCTCTCCAACTGTTTGGTTCTTCTAGTTCCCTTTTATGTACCGTAGTAAACCAAAAAGAAGTTTACAGAGTCAATGCAGTTGGAACAGGAAAAAAATCCAGACAGAAGGAAGCAGACTGTTTTTCCTTACTGGACTTGTCATCAACAGAACTTCCCAAAGCACCACTGTTGCTAAACCAGCAACATTATCTTGTTCCTTGTTTTCTCAGCCTCCACAGTGAAGCGGACAAGCTCTTTAGTTTTCATCTTCCACACAGAGATGAATTTTTATTGTTACAATCTTCAAATTTGTTCCCATCTACCATAAACACAAGTATTTTAATTTGAGCAGAGACAGATGTAAAAATATACCAGACACAGAGACATATCTAAGCAGCAATGTAAATAGATTTTTACATTTTATAGCAGTTAGCTTATGAAGCATTCCAACTTAAAGCACAAGACATTTTCAACATACTACTTAGAATAAAATACATAATGAGACATAGCGGACTTTCAATGTAATAGACAAGAAGATATGTAAATTCTAAAATAAAAGTGCCTGCCTTGAATGGCTAAACATCAGCTTAGGATCTCATTCCACAGGAAGTGAATCTGCTACAACACTTCTTCCCGCCTTTGTACATCCCACATACAACACACTCATTTAAAGCTTGAAAAAACAATGAATTCCAGGTTGCAAGGTAGCTTTTCACTGTTCCAAATAACCTTTAGAGTATAGAAACTGATTCTTCTTTAATAATTCTGTCCATTTCCATTTGGCCAGCATTGATTTCTTGCCCTTATGTGTATCCAGCAGAGCTTGAAAATAATTTTTATTTACTTCTTTGTCTGTCTACCAGCATCAGTGATAACATCAGCACAGCAATGGGAATTTTATTGCTTATGCTGAGTCTTCTCTACCAGCACAACACAACACAATTCCTCCCCGGCCCCCCCCCAAATGTTCCATGGCAGTAGCCTACATTAATAAAGCAAAGTCTTTTGCAGGTAATTCCCCTTTTCCTACCCTAAAAAACACAGTAATGATTTCACTTGCCTTAACATCAGTGTTAAAGAAATTAAATGAAAAATCTTTTCATGTATTTTAGCATCCAAAATAATTTTCCTAGCAATATGCAATTTCTATCAAGTTAAAAGCTGAACTGCTGTACTTTTACAGCAAAATTTTACTATGTCATTGTAATATTCTAAGGCTTCAGAAAGTACATGAGCCAGCAGTGTGCACTCACAGCCCAGAAATCCAACTGCACCAAAGGAGGAGTGGCTAGCAGGTCAAAGGAGCTGATTCTGCCCCTTTACTGTCAGAAGAGTCCATCTGTGGAACTCAGGCCAGCTCTGGGGTCCACAGCACAAAAAAGACACAGACCTGTTAGAGCAGGTCCTGAGGAGAGCCACAAAGATCATCAGAGGGCTGGAGAACATCTCCTGTGAGGACAGGCTGAGAGACCTGGGGCTGTTCAGCCTTCCAGTACTTTAAAGGGGCTTATAAAAAAGAGGGAGGGTCAATTTCTACATGGACAGATAGTGATAGGGCAAGGGGGAACTGTTTTAAACTAGAACAGGGGAGATTTAGATTAGACATCAGGAAGAATTCTTTAGTCAGAGGGTAGTGAGGCAGAGGAACAGGCTGCCCAGAGAAGCTGAGGGTGTCCCCTCCCTGGGAGTATTTAAGGTCAGGTTGGATAGGGCTTTGAGCAATCTGTTCTAAGTGGGTAGCATCCCTGTCCATGGCAGAGGGCTTTGAATTAGATGATCTTTAGGGTCCCTTCCAAGCCAAGTCTATGATTCTATTCTATGAAAGTAAGCCAGTCCAATTCAGAGATGTGCTTTCTAAGGAACACTAACTGTCATTTCTTTCATATAGGAAGAAGATGGATAGCAGTATTTAAATAACCACATTCATATTAGCAAATCAGTGGACAGTTCCAGGACGCTCTGGTGTAACTTCAGAGACAAAAATGGACTGATTTATAATTTGATTGCACTGTATTCAGCTGGTGTTCAAAGACAAAGTTCAAAACACTGTGGTTTTGGTCTAACTTCCCAAGAGCATAAAGGGTTAAGTGTAGTAGCCGCATGCCCTGTGCAAGGATCAACATTTCTGCAACATGATCGAGTTGGGAAGTTCTTTTGTGGAAGTAGTTATCGAGTGACTGTTCTACCTAAAAAGGGTCAGAACTAAATAAAGACTTTACTTAGAGCATTTTTATAGCTCAAATATCTTTCAAGATTTCAGCATTTCAGAAACAATAATGATTTTTTTTTTTAATTAAACTGCTTGAAACCTTCCAGCTGCAGAACTTAATGTTTCAGTTAGATTTTTTGTTTGCAATATTAAGTAGACACACTTATCACCCTGACAGCAGTACAATAGCCAAGGGTTGAGGATGTCAGCCTACAGTCCCTAAAGACTGCAGCCTCTTGTGTTGGTGCACTTGCCGGAGAAGAATTTTTTTTTTCCTCTTAAAATCATTATTCAACATATTTTCCAGTGAACATCTTAAAAAGAAAAATTAGACTTTCAACCAGGATTACATTCAAATATTTTGCATAAGGATCACCAATCTGTGGCACAGACAAAACTGTAGGGACTGCTGATATCACCTGATACAAAGTTGCATCATCTGACAGTTCCTGTGTTGCAGAAATGAAGCAATTACCAACTCAGTGTGGTTTTTGGCATCCCTGCAATGATTGTGATTTCTCAAAGGGATTTATTCTTTTGGCCTAACATCTTTAAGCACTGAGGACAATATTGTTTCCATCATAATATTTTCCCTTTTAGGAACATGAGGACCATGTTTATTTCTGCTATATTAAGTGGAGATAATACTAGGCTTGTCAGATATTTAGAAATAGTGTAGTCAGTGTGTTTGTTTTGACCTTCCAGGTCACAGCAGAGGTGCAAGCTGACAGCACCAGCTGTCATTTGCTGTTAACAGACTTTTACCACATCAACAGCTCCAAGCTCATAGGGGAACTCACCAGTTTTGTGACTGAAGAGCAGAAGTCAAGATCCTTGGCTCTCTCTTTCCATCTTCCAGGGTGGGCAGATTTCAGTGACACTGGCACTGTTCTAGCTGCCTGCCTGGAATTGCTCTCCTGCCCCCTGTCCACTTACACAGGCTCTAGGACACAGGATTGCAAACACAGACTTCAGCCATTTAAGATTTCAAGAAGCATAAAGATTTCCCAGTGCCAAACGTTCTACTTTTTCAGAGTGGAAGACATTCTCACTGCCCTGGATGTCTTGGATTGAAAGACAGGAGTGGCCCATTTACATTCAGAAAACATATTCTGTGTCATTTACAATGGCAATGAGTTCATAACTGTGCAGCGTGTATCCTGCAGTTTTTCTTATTATCTCCAGCACTGTGCGAATTCCTGAAAAGCTGTCACATTTAGCTTGCTACATACTTACAACAGCAAATTGGTACATGCTCTGTGCTGATCTTCTTATTCTTTTCTGTAGTTGCAAAATTGCAAACAACTCAGAAATTGCTTTATGATCATAATCACACGGGAACAGACCCGGATCAGCAACTGCCAGCCTTGTCGTGACATTCAGTGTGTCAGGCAATGACATAGGCAGTCTGCAGAGAACAGCAGTATCTTGAAGTAGACGAGCTGAGATGAGTAGGAAAACCAAACCCTTTGAGGACATGAGAAAGGGGTCAGAGACACAAAAGCCTGCCTACTTTTCTAGCTGTAGAAGTTAATCTAATTAAAAAATGCTAATTTCCCCACAAACCTTGACTGATGCCTTAAATTATTATACCACAATAATGACAGCATTTACAGCCTTAAAAGCTATATATAACCTGATATATAATCTTAGAAGCTAAGTATCTTAAATGTCAAGCAGGAAGCAACGATTGATGCAAAGACCTAGCAATGCAGAGAAAACAAAGAGCTACCACTTGTCATCCTGTAACAGTTTTTTTGCACAGCAACTGACAATTTTATACACGTAATGACAAAGGGAAGTTTTTTAAAAGGCTTTAAAAAACAATTAAATACATTTGCGGGAACTGCTCCAAAACATTTGAAAGAGCATGGGATTCGAAAATTTTAGAAGTTACCAATATTAGTGAACCCTGACTGGTAAGAGGACAGGAGAAGACCAAAAACTTGCCTCTATTTCAAGAGGCAAAGAATGCACATTTGTGACAGTAAAACGTGATGCTAATGGGGATACAAATAGATATATCAGCAGGTCAAAGTAACATCCCTTTTAAAGCAATATTGAGATATACAAGAGAACACAGCAAGAATGCATTTTCTAAGGCCAGGATTTTGTGATGTTGAGATGGAAATTGCCAAAAAGTTTGCATAGGATTTTTTCTTTTGCTTCACAGCTGAGTTCAGTCAACTGCCTTGGAAGAGAGACAAACTGCTTACTGGAAAACAATCTTACAGTAAAAATCTGAGAAGGATACATATGTTGTTAGCACAGACATTATACATGAGCTTTTCTTTTTTTTAGATTAACCAAAAAAAGTACAGATGGGAATGAAAAGGACACTAAAAATATAACTTTATAGAAAGTTGTAAGATATGGAAGGAACAAAGTGACTTTTCGAAAATAAACTGAGTAGCAATTAGAAGAATAAAAGAACCAAGAGTGGAAAAAAGCACAGGCAAGCCAACATTCAAAAGATGAAATATAGTAAATTCTTGAAGATGAACTGTGAAAGATGAGGCCAAAATGTTTATTTTGAGATCTAAGAAATATATTTTTATCTAATATATATGTGCTGAACATAAAGCACATGGGTCCTAAAGTAAATGAATGACAGCAAAAAATTAATTGAATGAGAATACCAGAAATACCATACTGTGGCACTGATGACCAATTTATGCTAGGAACATAACTCTACCCATCAAAAAAGAAAAAGCAATAAAAAGGAATTCCCTTGCATCCTAACCCTCCAGCAAACACAGCGGCAAAATTCACAAAGTGCGAAGTGCACTGAGCAAGAAGTACAAGATTCTAAAGGTTTCACTGCTATACAAAACCAGAGAATTTGGTGAAAATATTCCAGTGACCTCAGACTACTATCAATGGAGGTGGGAAATGCCAAAACCCAAAACACTAGACAAGCTGACAGCTGAATCAAATACAGCCTGAACCAGAACTGAAAATTCCTGCCTGTCTGCACATCCAGTGTTTTGTTCCACACATACAAATAAGGTGAATCTGCCAGTGATACCCAACACTACGATCTCTATCCAACACCCAGCCATCAGCCAAAGTCACATCTTCAGAAAACGAACCCAAAAGTTGAGTGGCCCACATAATAAATGTCAAATAAAATGTAGAGGAATTTTTTACTAGACAATGGGTAACCAGTGAGGACTCTCAAGCCATAGCCAGACTGCATACAATTCAGCAGGAAGAACAAAAACTGATAACAAATAGGATGCCAAGCACTTATTGAATGCTACACTACTGTTACTTTCAGTATACAGGTGTTTTTAATACTTTAACTAATGGTTGTATTTCAAAACTTTTCTCTGGATTGTAAAAAGAAGAACCTACTGAACTGCTAGCATTAGACTAGCAGTAGAGATGTGAAATCAGTTTGCATAATCAGTTGGATCCTGAAATCCATTTGTAACGAGGACTTTTGTGAGACTTTGAGCAGTTTAACTGTTCCATACCTAGCATCTCCATTTGCATAAATAAAATAAAATTAAAAAAAACCTCATCAAATTATCTTATTGTCACCTATACCACAATTGTGCTTTTAGTGGTTACAAGTAGAAGGTTTGCTTCAAGACCACCAGTTAGAGAGAACCTGTTTCACTGAACAAGTCAAAACAGTTAGAGGAAGAAAATATTTTGCAGTTTCAGCAATAACAGGGGGCAGGGGGAACAAAAATTATAGTGGCAAGTCTGGAAATTTAAGCCTGATATGAACTTCAGGATTGTATTTCTAAGTTAGATCAGTAAGTGGATGGGAAAGTACTGTTTCTTCTGATACAGGGTGATATCCTGACACTTGAATTTAAAAGACAAAATAAATTCTCCAGATGGGAAAAATTTAAAGCATCTAGCAGTATTTTAGTACACATGAAGCGGTTAAAAGCCATTTACTTCTCCTCTCAAAGATAATCCCTACTAATTGCTCTTGTTGTGGAAATACATTTTGTGGGAAAGGATAATGAAGCCTACTTGTCAAATTGCTCATGTCATTATTTCACTGCAGAATGCAAATACTACAGCCAGACCCATTCCCAGCATGCTGAATATCAGCCTACAGAAAAGGACCCTTGCATAAGCCACTGTGACCCTTCTTGCTAGTTTCTTCTGACCTTTCTGACCTCATTAGACTGGTATAAAGAAAATAAAGGAGCTGTTGGGTACTCTTGATGGATTAGAAATAACAAGAATGTGTCTAGGACTTACTTAAGTACTAAACCAGACCGCTGAATTATAATGCTTTTCAAACAATCAAAAGGATAATAGGAAAAGTGATGAAGAAATAGAGGTAGAAAGAAATATATTCTTAAAATATTGTGAAGAGAATGCTTTTTGGAAATTGTTCATCAGCATCCTTAACTACTTATTCTGTTGCCATTTTAGATGGCTGATTTTTTAAGGCCCCATTTGAGTGAGAACAAATATTAAAAAACAATGATCCCAGCACAATCATTCTGATTAAGCATGAATCCAACTTAAGCACCTTGCTGAAAGAGGGCTTTAATCTCCTCTGGTCAGATTTATTTAATGAATTCTTCAAATTCCCAAAGGAAGGAAACTCTAGAGGATAGAATGCACGTCTCTGAAATGTGACACAGGGAATTCAAACACTATCATACTATCAACAAAATCTGTGTCTTACCAGACAAAAGGGTAGAGATACTATCAAAGTGCTTATTCTTTACATAACACATACCTTCTCCAGTGGAATTACTTTGGGTTTTTAAACTGTCTCCCAGCCCTGAAATGGACAAGTCATGCATTTTTATAGCCTACATCATAAGAAGTACAAAACCTACAAATTAATTTTGCTCTCTAGATAGTGGATTTTGCCATCCCCAGTAAATAGTTATTTATTTATTTATTTTTAGCTAATACTGGCAGCTGACCAAAACTCTCAGAAAGGAAACCACAGGCCACAACTTAAAACACAAACCCCAAGTACTACAACATAAATTTTACAGCAATTGCAATATGGGACACATGCCTTTTTATCTTTTTATTCTGTATTTCTCATTTCTAGGGAAAAAAGTGCTATGAGGGAATTTATGGTCACAGAAATCTTCCAAGTTCACATATATTGCAATTTCTAATTAAAAGCTCTTGAATTTAACCACTGGAAAATATTTATGGGAAGAGAAGAATTTTTCCTTTATACACTTAACTACTCCTAAAAGAAGACACTAGTAGATAGGCTGACCTCAGCCAAAGGGTTCAAGCTTTATTATGCTATGCATTAAAATGCAGGCACCATCACATAAAATTAAATTATGTCCTTTTTAAAAATAAGACGATGCCATCATTTGTTCCTGAAATATCCTCTGTTCAGCTGTGCTGCAGTTTTATAGATCCTGACGTGGGAAAACTGTTGCATTTGTGATAGTGGTGATTGTCCCCCTCAGAAATTTATAGCCTTTGGTAAATCTCTGTATGTCTCACATCTCTCCTGCGCCAATTGCACAATCCAAGCCCCCAGCCAGCACCACTGGAGAGGCTGCAAACTCTGCATTTGCGTAGGAACTCTCATCGGGCTTCATCCCCACGAGCTAAAATGTCTTAAAGCAGCCACTGAATGCAGATACTGTCATACTGCACACAGAGCTAAGTTAGACGACACAGTGGTTAAAAAACAACTTAATCAGGTTGCTAGCACAGATTTCACGGTTGCTGTATCTGGGCAGCTGTTCGAGCACAATTGGATTAGTGATTTATGCTGTCTCTCCACTCTCCTCAGTTTAAGACAATGGATTGAGATTTGAACATGTAAATTTTTCATCCTCATCACTCTTCAGACCTTGTGAATGCAGAGTCATTTCAAGACCTGTAGAAGTGTTTTGGTTTGTTTTTTGTTTGGGGGATTGTTTTGTCGTGGTGGTAATCTTTTTTCCTCTTTGTTGTTAGCCAGAGATTGTGGTGTAAAGATAAATGGTGGACAAGGACCTTGTGTTCAGATATTTAAAATAAACAAACAGAAAAGCCCAACAAAAAACAAAACAAACAAACAAAATCAAAGCAGAATTACAGCTGGCTAGCAATTCCTTCCTCTTATATGTGATATGGGTAAAACCTGTTTCTTCAAAATTGTGTTTGTCATCTTACATTTCTATCATTTGTCTGCTCTGTAACTGAAAGAGAAATCCAAAGATCCCACCTATTTGAGGTTAAATCATTAATTTTCCCACCCTGACCTTGTTTTGGAATATGCTTATTCCTCTGCATTAGCTGGAGCAGTTAACGAGCCATTTAAAGAGCACATAGAACAAAATTGCTGGTCACAAAACAAAGGGCAAGGTGAGCAAACAACAAAAAACACATCATGCCTGTTCTTTTATCATTTAATTTATCCTATTATCTCATGTATTAGATAGGTTACTTATGTTATTTACTAAATACAGCCCAGAAAAAAACTTTCCAACTCATCTCCTACATAGACCAGAAACCTAACTCTGAGTACCAGAGAGAGAGGCAGGGAGGGGGTGGGAACTCCTATCCTTCCTCCACATCTCAAATCAGAACAATATGACAAATTGTCACACTTAGACCCACAAAAACCAGACAGGTTTAACGTCTGCATTCGTACCACGGTTCACTCCTAAACCAAACAGACCCTTCAGATGAAGGGTGGGTTACCTACACTCATGCTTTCTGATTTTTCCTTCATCAGTACATGTAACATTTAAAAATAACATTCTAATGACAAACAACTAAACGATAAATACTCATTTTCCAGTATCCGAGTAAAGCTTACATGGAATTATGAATTCGTTAACCAAGAGAAGGTGCTATCATAATTTTCTTGCTGTTTAGCAAGCATTTTAAGTTACTTTGTGACATTATTAAAATATTATACTGATTACACACAGTTCTCTGAACACATTTACTACTCAAGATATGTTGGCCAGCTCCTTGTGGCTGAATAAATCATGTCCCTTACTTCCAGCCTTTGGAAAAAATAAATCACATCATGATGTGACAATTAAAATAAAAGCCTTGAAAGTACACCTTCAGATGACTTGGTGTTTCCCTTTCCAAAATATTAAACAGCCGATACTTTTGCAAGCAGATGACAAAGGATGCAAATGTACAATAATTAATTTATTTACAAACACTGACAATAAGTTAGGAACATTTTACCTAAATGTTAATTTATAAAATAAATCTAATTACACTGCAAGTTGCTGATGTATACTAATTCAATAGGTTTCAGCATGAATTTTTAGCGTTTTTAAACACAAAAGTGCAGCTGGAAAACTGATTTTCTTTTTACTTATGTTCTTCCAAAAGTGCTAATCAAAATCTCTGCAGAGATGTAAAATAGAGCATCATATTTTGTACCATCAAATGGTACAAAAATGAAATTGGACCTGTATAATTGTAGAGATATATGCATATGAATAACTGCTACTGTACTACTGACCTTGTGATCTCAAAGGACGCCAGTTTCTCTCAGGAGATTTTTAGACCTCTGAAATCATGTTTTCAGTCTGTAGACATTTCCTTAATCTGTCCTTAAAGAAATGAAATTCGTATCTCATTACTGTTAAAATGATACCAACAAACTCTTAGAATTTCTATCAAAAATTATGTGATGTTATATGCATTCCATTCGTTTGCAATGAAGCCAAGTTGCTGTATTAGGGTGAAAAAATTCAGAACAGCATATTGATATTTAAAAACTAAATGATCACACAACCTTTGAGCACACAGCCAGTATGCACATTTGATTTCTGGTACACATGAGGTACTTCTGCTCTGACACAACAGGGAGTATGAAAACCTTCCTGTATTTCACTGAGCAGGGCAAAATTCAGTAATTGCAAGGACAATTAAACATTAATCCTGCTTACCGTGGCAGGTGACAGACTTGCCATCTGTTGAAGTCCTTAAAGTGAGGTTGGATATCTTTCTAAAAGATGTTTTTGGATACAGTTTTTGGAAAAGCAAAACTAAAACCAAACTAACATTCAATCCATACTGCAAAATTGTGGTCATCACATAGAGAGAAGGGTGTCACAAGGCAGTGACAGTAGCAGCTTTGCCATTAGAGATGCCTGTTTGTGCCTGTCGTGGTTTAACCCCAGCCAGCAGCCAAGCCCTGGGCAGCCGCTCGCTCACCAGCAGGATCGGGAAGAGGACTGAAAGGTAAAAGCTGGAAAACTCATGGGTTTAATAGGGAAAGCAAAGGCCACGCATGCAAGCAGAGCAAAACAAGGAATTAATTCACTGCTTCCCATGGATAGGCAAGCTTATCCATCTCCAGGAGAGCAAGACCCCATCAAGGGTAAGGTTACTTGGGAAGACAAATGCCGGCACTCCAGATGTCCTCACCCTTTCCTCTTTCTTCCCCCCACTTTATATGCTGAACATCAAGCCACGTGGTCTGGAATGTCCCTTTGCTCAGCTGGGGTCACCTGTCCCAGCTGTGTCTCCAGGCACCCCCAGCCCCCTCTCCAGCGTGGCCGTACAAGGAGCAGAAAGGGCCTTGGCTCAGTGTCAGCCCTGCCCAGCAATAACAAAACATCTCTACATTGTCAGCCCCGTGTTCAGCACAAATCCAAACACAGCCCCCTACCAGCCACTGTGCAGAAAATTAACTCTACCTCAGCCAAAACCAGTAAAGTGTCCCTTTCCATTCTGCCCCCAACACTTGTGATCCTGCTTTAAAATATTGGAATCCTAACTTAGTCGGTCTTAGCTTTGGTGCAGACTCCAGTTAGACCTCTGGTGATTTTCACATCCTCCTTCAGCACAGGCCATAATTCTCTGGGCATACAGCCCTTACACACTGTCTTAGCTATGATCTTGAGAACCAGGGCTGCAATGCTTGCTATTGCGACATTCTGTTTAAGGGATACATAAGAATTTTTAGGATCAAAATGATTTGAGGTAAAAAGTTTTTGATCATGATACAGGAAGCGTAGGTGATAATTAAATTCTGCATCATAAAGGCAAACTAGATCAACTCCCAAAAGCATTTAGTACTGCTGTTTCACACAAGTAATTAATATTTCTTGCCAATACTACTGCTGCTGTTTGCATGTATCAGAGTGCACACAGATGGACATAGAGCATACAACTCAAGCTTTCCAAAGCAAGAAAGGTGGTAACGAACAAAAAATGTTTTATTTTTTGAGGTCTCCAAACAAATAAGTCTATAGCTAATCTAATAACACATGACTGAAGTGATGGTGCAAAGCATGCTGTGCAGTATGGATGAAACTGAGTGGGCTGTATAAACTTCAAAGCAATAAACAGGCTACAAAAGATGCGTGGGCAGAGAGGAGAAAGTGGAAAATATAGGAGAAATAGGGAGGAGGTTCCATTATCAGCTGCAGGATGCATATGATGTTGTACAGGGGAACAGTGAGGAAGGACTGCAGAATACGGATCTGAATAGATTCACCTCAGCCTTTAGCAGTCCCATGAAATGCCATGATAGACTCTCACGGCTATGACAGGGTTTTAGTAATTAGCAGGCGATCCATTAAGTTATGAAAAAAAAAAATTGGTCTCAAAAGTCTCTATTGTAGATTCCTCTGTCCTTCATTTATGTGAAACTAGGTTCCTTCACACTACAAAGCACAATAAACAATTCAAAGTAGAACACTGTATTTATCTGAAGACTACCAAAGTCACCCCAATTAAAAAATTAATAGTAAGAAAGTAAATCCTTTCTCGAAGAACCTGTTTGAACAAAATTTTATGAAAATCCAGGCCTGGCTCATCTGCAAGCAAAAATTCTAGACAAATCACAACATTTAATTACTTCCTTGGGCACATGCTCTGACCCAGCATCTACTCTTCTGTGTTAATCTCATTGTGAGAAACGTACATTTAAAATGCCAACTCAATTTTTATCTGAAATGTCACATTTTGTCATCTCTCCTAGCTGCTCTTCTGTCTGCAGAACATTCTCATTTTTTGAGAAAATTCTCACTTCCTTAAAGGCAATGACAAGATGAATTTACTACAGCCAAAAGCATTTTTGATGCTTATGCATAGTCCAAAGTTTGGGTAGCTTTATTCATACCATAGCCTACCAACTCGTAACATTAGTGAAATCGATAAATTCACAACAATGAGTCTTTCCACTGCAAGCCATTACAAACCACACACTGGTAGCCATATAAATAATACATTATTATAATGCAACTGCAATTAATTAAATTGTGTTACCTTCTTCCTAAGAACATACAATTGGGCATGACAGCAAAAGCAAAAATTGCTACTAATTTTAAATAGTAGTGTAACAATGAAATGGTATCTCTGCTCCAAAACTTTTTATGTCCATTCCACACTAGTCACTCAGAACAAAGAATACTATTTAAGTAAAACAATGTGTAAAAGATGAAAAATAGTAGTAGAAGTCAATGGGTGTACTCCATTTAAAAAAAGAAAAAAAAAGACACATGATCACTTTTTGGTAAAATGTAGGTCACCTATGGTTGCCATAGTAACCACTGCTGAACCATTGCTCTACAGATGACCACTGCCTATGGCTGCTTTCTTTGCTAGCAGTCATACCTCAATTAAAACAAGACAGAGCTTGGAATTGTCAATAGTTTAGTTGCAAACAAAACTCCTGCTTAAACATTTTCAAAAGCATCTCCTAATATCCTTGTCTAAATAAAATACTCAGTGTTGAAAACACACAAAACCTAGTTTTCAGTACTAAAAAAATCTGGTCTTTGTCTGTATCTCAAGCCTGGAGTTTCCAAAATGAAGAGAAACAACTTTACAAGAAGTTGTAGCTACAAAGAAGATTTACACAGAGCAATTCACTAAACATGCGTAACTCAAAAATTCAACAAGCACTACCATTAGGTTAAGCTGTCTCTGATAATCCCACAGTGTGTTCAGTACCTTCACTGCAAGCGGGGGTTAATGGCTTGGCGCATTATTATTTTGCACACAAGCACCCAGTGAAAACAAGTCATGTAACAAGGCTGGAGCCACGGATAATAAGAGTTGAAGCCTCACTTGGGATGAAGTCATTGAGTCTTCAATCAGTTTGATGGTGAAACTCCCTTTCTCATCACCATTACTCTGAGGCATACATAGTTGATGATGAATTCATTAAAATACAAAAGACTCCACATCACAAAAAGAGTCTTAATTGGCTTTGATAGTGAACTGGGATATAACAGGATGACAAGCCAATGTCCTTGATAACTGCTAACTGGTTTTCTCCTTCAGAACAGCTGTATTACTATTATGTAAGTGCAGACTAAATGAGCTGCTAATATTCTCTCTTTTTTTTGTTGTTTGGATTTTTTTTTCTTTTGTTTTGTTTGTTTGCTTGTTTTTTTCTTGTTGGTTGAGGGTTTTTTTGGTTTTTGTTTTTGGCGGGGCTTTTTTGCTACGGGTATTATAGAAACTCTGAAACATAAATTTTGAGGTCTGGATGCTACCCACATGCCTTAATGCTATTAGTACTACAAATACATTGTGGCAGGGTAGCATCAGAAGTCACAATCCGAACACCAAAAATGCTGCATATTTAGTGAACAAAGGAATGATGATCAATTTTGTTGAATACCATCAATGAAGAATCACATCCCCTCATTTGCTTTAAATTCTTGAAAGCTCAAAACAGACAGATGAACAGGTAGACGAACACAAGACATCACAGCAAGGCTGCTGGGAAGCCAAACAGACAAACCCTCATGGAACAGAGACAGCTTGTGAATACTTTAGAATCAAACAGTTAATGTAACTGGTTTTAATTCACTGAATTGGTGAATTCCAAAGAAATGACAGCTTGTTTATAGTCTCCAGACTGCACCTGCTGAAAACATCACTACAGTATTTTGCAGGGGGAAGAGGATTGGTACTCAATTTCTTTATATTCCTGTAAGGATCAGGGCCTTAAATACACCTACACACTCAGTGCAAACCAGGGGACTGCCCTGAGCACCAGGACATCTCGGCAAGACTAAAATACACATGGGAGATGAGGCTGGTCGACAGAGGAAGAAGAAAGGAAGAAGTCAATACATTCTCCAGCAAGCAGAATACTTTTCTTTTTCCCTAATGTTTCAATCAAAGTTCTTGAATTCTTTACCCATGGGTCAGTAATTTCCATGGGTTCATTCCTCCCTGCAGTCCTACATTTACTGTATGTGTTTGCTGTCTTATATTGGAGAAAGTCAGTCTGTATTTTCTGTATGCAGATACAGGCTTTCATCTAAAGCAGGTCCAGGTCCCCAGAAGAGCCAAAAAATCCTAGTACAATACAGATGATGTAAGAAAAATCAAAATATAAAACTCGACCATTGAACGCTGGTAACACTGAAAGCAGAGGTAAAATACAGTTGCATCTTTCTTGTGACCATTAGAATGGTTTCATTATGAAGCACCAGGATAAAACTACTAAGTTTATCTGTTTGTTAATTCTGCTTTGCAAGCAGAACTGCTAGTCTATTAAAACAAACCACAAAAAGAACAACCAAGCCAAACCCCACAGAAGGCTGTTCCCAGCTCACTGCTAGGGACTTAAGATCTCCTACAGCATGTCCATACAAACAACAGCTGTACTAACTGATAGAGCAGGGACAAGCCCCTGGACGGAACTTCTAAAAGACCCGCTAGCAGTAGAATCTCTGCCTTTATGTTGCTGTCCTTCTGGAGTTAACTCCCCTCAGTCATCCCTATTGCTAAATTAGTGCTTGGCTAAATCAGAGCAAAGAACAGCAGAGCAACATTCGGTAAGGAGAAAACACTGCACAATGGCTCCTGTATTGAGGGTGCTGCAGTCTGAAATTAGTTATAAAGTTCACTGTAATGGACAATCGCAGAATGGTTTGGTTTGGAAGGGGCCTTAGAGATCATCTAGTTCCAATCTCTCACTGCCAGGCAGGGATGCCACCCATGAGGTTGCTCAGGGTCCCATCCAACCCGGTCAGTAAGACAATAGGCACTGAATCTAACCTGGCTTTAAATTTCAAAACATCTTTAAAGCCATCTTTACACAGACTGGTAGGAAACATTGTAAACTAGTATAAAATGAAGAGTATGTACTAATCATGGCACTGGATAAGGAGAGAGGATATTGCAATAATCTTTCTGAAGCTTCATTTGCTTTGTAAGAGCACATAAAGCAATTCAAAGAAAGCTGCTGAAGGCCACTGGGACTCTCACTAGGAATAAAACTGAGCATTAGGATACAGCAGTCAGAAGAAAGCAAGCATGAAACTTTTTTTCAGACAAAAATGAATCTATTTATAGTTATAAACTGGTAACAGAAAAATCCATTTTTTCCCTTCTTTGTGATTTGATTCACCAATAATTTCCCTACAGAAGCTTGTGTAATGGTATCAGGCCACCCACAGCTTTCACTGGTATCCAAATGTTGTCATAATGCTTCTTTGTACCTGAAAAAAGGGACAACTACTTTTAGTACCCAAGACATCTTAAGGCTTTTTTACCCTTAGAAACACATTTTAAAATTCTGATCTTATTTGACAAAGACCATGGAGCAAGTCTTCACTAAAATTAAACTCATCTACTTCCCACCCAATCTTATCATTTCTCCAGAGAAGGATGTTAGCTGAGACTAGTTCAAATCCAAGCTAGAAGTTAGCTGAAAAGAAAAACTTCTGAAAGAATTTGACAATCTGTGAGCTTAGGCATGTTCATCTCTCTTTGTCAAAAAAACCAAGGTCATCATGATTTTGCATTTCTAAAATTGCACGCATCACTGGTGAGAGAAAAAAGAAACTTCATATTCTTTGACTTTATAAATTAGACTGTAAAGTTATTAAAATTATTTTGCATATTGTAATAGCATCTAGAGACAGCAACTGCTATAAAAAGTCTAAAACCAGTGGCTAAGGGATGATCTGGTATAATTTTAATTCTGTAAAACAAATCAAGGACAATATCTAACCATCACGTTTAATTTTTATCCAATCTCACAGATAACAATCAATCAGCAAATAGACTCCCATACATTGTGTTAGCATCATTCTGAACTAAGAATTGCCTCCAAAAGATGGTTCCAGACCTGCTGACAGTGCACACTCCTGAACACAGACCAGGCCTTATACGTATGTTCTGAGTGCGAGGTGCTTTTCTCTGACTAATAAATGCAGCACAGATACGGATGTGCTGTAGAATCAAAATCAACATTTCCCAGTAATTTTCTAATTTGTTTTTGAAATATGTTCCATATACATCAATGTAGTGAAAGAGGATGAGTCACTTTCAATGACTAAGAATTTGCAAACTCCTGGAGCATTAAATTCCTTTGATCTTGATAAGCTGGCTCGTTCTCATTCTGTTCATTAGCCCCCCCTTTTCCCAGTTTTGAGCCAGCCAATCTGTAGCCCTTTCTGCAAGCTGACATATTTACCAAGTAAAATCTGTTATCACTGCTTTCCTGCTCTGACTGAAAAACACCCTGTTGCTTGTCAAGCTCCTCATCTAGGGGAACCTCCTTCTCTCTTCTCCTTCATACATGACATAGTCCACAAGCTATCTTCCCACCCTGATGAGTTCTTTATTAGCTCCTCTCTGTATTTCCCCAGTAACCACAAATTGTGCACCTGTGCATTCTGTTCATCTCTTTTTTTTTTTCACTCCCATCGAATGTAATTTCATCATTAGTTCCCAAGTACCATTTTGCTGATGACTCGCAAAAATTTACTAAGAAACACAGAAAACCATCCAGTTGTGTAGCTTTGAACCATGTCTTGATAAGTACCTTTCTTTAAGGGTTAACCTGGGAATGTCAATACCTACATGATTTGAAAAACAAGAATGTCTTAAATTGTAAGCATAAATTATCATTAATTTTCCAGAAAATTATTTGGCAACTGTAATAGGGTTATTTTCTCATCTGTTCTATCTGAAAAATTAGTGTATGTGGAGCCTGCCACAAACAGGTATCCACATTTAGACAGCAACTCAATTTCAATACTGATTAGCAAAAAGCATCTTGATATTTTCACTCTACACTGATGGAAAAATACTTTACAGCTCAAAAAATCCTTTCGTGCTTGATTCTTTACCAATCAAAAAAATCACAGTTGTCATAGAAACTGTAAAAACTGAAGTCAGTCATGACATAACAACAGGGCAATGGAAAATGTCTGCAGGCTCAGGTTTTTGTGCTGGAGATGCTTCTATGAATTTAAACAGGGAGTCAACAAGTTTCCCAAATCTAAAAAAGGATATTATAACAACAGGTATTATTATTGTTTTTAATAATCTGTTCAGAGTCTGGAAAGTAATAGCATTTATCACTCCTGCTCTACACACTGGCTATATTAACAACAAACAGGCTCTTCTCAAAACATTCAGTGCAAGCTTATGCTATAAGGGGACTGAATTTCCCTGATCACACATCTTAGATAGCCTAGAGGGACTTTTGGTCAGTGTTCTCAGCATTCCTGAGATCTCATTTTTGGCATTTTTAAACTGACACTAACGACTTTAAAAATCTATATTGCCATTACTTTCTGTCTTACAAATGCTGTTCAGAAAAAGACTTCTATCTGCAAGCCTCTGCCCCACACAAGATAGTTCAGCTCCATTCCAAACATTATCTCGGGCTCTTTCCCTATGACATGAAACTCTGTAAACTATAACTCTACTCCTGACTAAGAAATGCTATACGAGTCTTCCCCTCTCCATCTCCCAGAGCTAAATCATAGACTAACTTCAGCACCAGAGTTCTTCCTGCCTTTTACTGGAACCACTTGACACTTTGTAATTACTAACTGACAGGGCTGCCTTACTGCAAAAACTTGCCCTTTAAGCAGAGAAGAAAATCCTGAAAATTTACCCTGCTGAAAAGAAAATACTCGTAATACACAGGAATATTACTGGACTGGCCTCACTGCAGGTGAGCAAACTGATTAGCTTAAATACAAGTAACACGAGGAGCAGCAATGTGAATGTGGAAGTACTCAGATCTTAAAATAACCATCTCAGAAGCCTTGAATTAAGTTTTATGGAGAAATTTAAGGGACTTCTTTTTGTTTCAGCTGGTTTCCTCTGACATATTGTCCCTCTGTACCTTTAATTTATTCTTTCAAAATAACTAGGTACACATATTTTGAATAGAGAGCAAACAGGTACTTGGATTCCCTATGCCTTCCTAGAACTGTCTTAAATAAACTCTGTTTTATCATGATAGCATCTAGGACTTTCCAGACCGGCTCAACAACTTCAGATGCTCACACCACACCTCCGTTCCCACCCTGCTTAAGGATTACATTTAATGGTAGAGTGAGCATAGTTGGTGTGTAACGTGCTTCAGCAGCCTACTGAAGTTTAACTGATGTACACAGAGAAATTTTTCAGCTGCACCTAAGATACAGTTTGAGACAGCAAAACTTGCCTGTTAAATTCCCTAACCATGAGTTTAGGAAAAAAGTTCTGATTTAAAACCAAAGTGAAATCCTGATTCTAGTAAAATAACCAGCAAACAACGCATGAGTGAAATAAAACTTTCTTCAAGGAACAAAGAAAAAAAAACACAAATCAAATCTCCTTAAAAAGAACAGCATGATTTATTTGTTTACTGCATTATATGCAGGATTCTTACTAGAAGAGTACCTGATCCACAAAAATCCCTAAACAGCAGTGGGAGAGAGACAAATATATTTCTTCAGTTACCATAGTTGGGACCCTAGTCAAAAATATGTATAAAACCCTGTAGCTTCTCACTCTTCAGTTCCATGGCATTCTGTCAGACACTTTACATTTAAAATATCACTGAAGGCTTCTGTATGCCATCAGTACAATTACTGCACATGTGCATACATACGTACACAAGCACATGTACATATATGTCATTTGAAAAAGCACATGTATACATATATGGTTATGCCTTTCTCACACTACATATGCACACATGTATACATGCATGCAGACTTCTATCTTTAATTCTGAAAAGGACACACTCGTTTCCATAGATGTCACTGAGGAAAAGAAAATCAAGATAAGGCTACTATAATCATTTCATTGTTTTGGATATGCACAACATTTATTTTTGTATAGGACAGGCTAACACTGGAAAATAAATATAAATATTAATGTGTAATACTGAGTATTAATTATTAACAACAGTCTTAATCTACATGCAGCTTATAAAATACTGTTATAACATTCTACTGTCACAAAGACTTACTCTGTAATGATACAGTTTACTGGAGCTCATGACATAATAGAGGATTTTTTAGATTGCTGTTGTGTGTCTCAGCAGTATCTTAGAGAAGAAATGAATCTGCACATAAATAAGAGTGGGAAGAATATATATGAATATTTTTAGATTTTTCTGAACAGCAGAATGGCTTTGGGCACACAGTATAAGACCAGACTTCATGGAATATGTGAATAGAATAAACACATTACTTGATAATGTGGGCTGAGGGGGTAAGAATTTTACACTGAACTCAGATGAGGCTAGAGCAAACGTCTCACATATTCTAAAAGCCTGCTGTTTTGTGTATAGCATATACTAGTGAGGATAGCGTTGTCCGCAACAGCAAGGCACGTTTTCTTGTTTTGCTCCATAATCAAACATTATGCAACCTAATCCTGCAACTTTCTCACAAAAGAAATCTTTATTTTCAAATATTCTTACTGGTTTCCATTTTACATCTAGAGATTTTTGACTGTTAATAAATTTGGCATTTGGGTTTTACAGAAGCTGATGACTAAGAGAAAATAACCACAACAGAGGACAGGAATCTAAAAACCACTACTATCAGAATCTGGATGTAAAGAGATGTGTTCTAATAGAAAATGAGAAATTCCAGAGCCTCTAAAAAATCTTAAGTAAGTGGCAATCGTTACAGTGCTCACTCCAATAAACCCATTCTTCCTATATAAAACTATACTGTAACTATACCATAAATAGCCTCTCAGGCAAGATTACAGTTTTGTTCCTCTGTTTACCCCTGTAATGAGTGAAAGAACATGACTGAAAGCTGTATGGCTGCATTGGCTCAGGTGGCAGGGTGACTGATCAGATTCTGTCACAGACTGTGCACACTACTCTCAACTCTGAACACACAACACCAAGCAGAGGCACTGGCCTCCAAATTAGTTACTGCCAATATTCCCCCTTCCCCCAAATCATCACCCAAAATGGAAGACATTCTCCTATGTACTTAAAACATGTCATACTAACTAGATGTGAATGACAGAGCACAAACGTGGAATTTCCTCTGAAACTCACTCTGACATAAAAATTTTCACAGAAACAATTACCAGAAGAAATAGCTCTTTTTTTTCAAAAATAAGTACTTCTTCACAGTGCCAGCATTTAAATGTAACAAAACAGAAAAAATACTTCAAAATAAACGCAGATAGCTTTCACTGTATTTCTAAAAAGTAAAACGAACCTTTCTTGGCTTGCGTAAGAAGTAGTATCACACCTTACACACCCCTTTAGTACTTACGAGTAAAATGATTAGAAGCAGATGGATGGACATTGCTTCCACTGTCAGCACTTTCACTGCTAGAAACGTCATCATCTGATTCCCACACACATGAACAGGGTGAGGTTCCACCAACTTCTTCAAACTTCCTCTTTAAAATTCCACTCATTGCTGCAATGCTGTCACCATGCACCTGTAATAGGAACAGAGGCAATGAGGCACTGAAACACCCACCTACTGTGCAGGTCTCCCAATTAATTTATCGTGGAGAGTTCACATATCAATCAGATACTACTACCTGCAGCTAAATGGCTCCTTAACCAAGAATTTTAAACAACTTTTCTGAGCAGGAATCAAAAAACCCCACAACTTATCATCAGCATATTTATCATCTCACTCATTTTAAGACAGAAGGTAAATGCTACCTGTATTCTACCAGTGCAAAATTCTATAGCCAATCTCATAAACAAATATATATATATATTCAGTTATGCAGCAAATTTAGGTCACGCATAATGCTTCAATGTAATTCATCAAAAATGGACCTTTATACAACATTTAGAAACTTGGCACCAAAAAACATTACAGGACAAAAATTGTTCTATAATAAATATAGTTCAGAAAAAAAACTCATTCTCTCTTTTGATTCATTTTAAAGTTCTGATTTATGTAATTCTCAGTACTAACAAATGCCTGCAATTGCAATTAGATTTGAGAGCTGCATGAGACACTCTGCATCTTGCCAGGCCAGGCCCTTCGTACATAGTTCTGGCTCGTTCTGTCATTTTAATTTACTTAGAAGTTTCTTGCCTAGCATTTTTGAAATTCAGATATGAGTACTGGCACACAAGTAGACTACTTCCATTCACACAAGCATCTGAGGACTGGATCCATCCTTAAGAACCTGACTTCCTAATCACATTGCCCAACAAAGCCAGAACCATGTTGAACACTCCTTATTGTTACTTTTTCGTATATAACAGCTGACCTTCGTATCTCCATTTATGGAATAGCAAGCAGAAAACAATCAAAATATTTTAAAGCAATTTTTAGATAATTTTAACGCATCTTATAGGTTGAAACAATTTTTCTCTATCTTTAATTAAAAAATAGTTTACTATCACCCTCATTACTGATTAAATCCTACTACAGACTGAAAATTAATTCTAAGATCTTAAGTTAAAAGTTACAGATAATATCTACTTGCTGACTATGCTAATCAGTGAAGTGCTGCTGTAAATAGCTGGGGAAAAAAGGCTGCTGTTTGATGCTTTTAAGCTTTTAGTATCAAAAATTCTCATCTGATGCCACTTGCCTTCAGCGTGTTAAACTGCCAATTCAATTCATTTTATAACATAGTTATTTCTTCCAATAAGCTTCACTCTACCTTTATGGATGTGTCTAATTTAGAGAAAAGATTTCAGTATAGATGTGGAATCCTGACATAATGCTAAGAACAGATGCTGTATAAGATGATCTTCAGCACCAAACTTGTTTGCATGCAGAGCACACTAAAAATTAAATAACAAATATATTAGGGTTTCATACAGTCAGTCACAGAGACAGCTTTAAATAAATACGCTCTGCATGATGTTCTCAGCTTGTTTTATTATTTATGAAAAAAATGTTTTCCTGAAAGGGATTTCTTCTGGCTAAATGTATGACTCAAACAGAACTTGCTTAGATCTCAACCTTTGCCCTTCTGTCCAAAAATGAATTACTATAAACCGCAAAGAAAGCACTGTATTTTTATTCTGAGGACATGGAAAGGAGAATTTAGCATCACTTTGTAATAACCTTTGCAAAAATGTAAGAATACATGTTTATGAACCAACCTCTAATAAAAACACATTTACAAAAAAGAAAAGAAAGAGAAGGAGATAAAAGAACTAAACACACAGACACTGAAACCCCACAATTATAAAGAATCACCCCCCAAGTACATGTTCAGAAACAACTCCTCTGAATTGTCCCCCATATCCTCACTGTATCTCTCACCAACCACCTTTTCCATTGTCTCCTGCAGTGCTTACAGCACTGAAATCGTGAAATCACCATTATTTCCATGGCAACAGCCTGCAATATCAAATCCACAGGATTATAGCTTGACTGTAGAAGAGGGTAAAGAAGCAGCTGGAGTGTGAGAAAGAAAATGCTTACACTCAAACATCTCAGTGAAGAGAGTGAGAAATGAGCTGACAAAGAATTTATCGTACAAGTGAGACCGAAGTCAAACCCATGTGTGCACCCACTGAAATTGTGGCTACAGGAGTCGCGAAGTTCCAGGTCCAAAGAATGTAAGTCGTAACTGCACTGCAAGGCAAACCTAATACCTGTGATCACCATGAGTGCGCAGCCAGTCAGAGAGCAAGAACTCATTTCATACCCTGAGATGACTTCCAGACAAAAGCCCTTTTGCCAGACACTGTCTCCCACCAGTAAATGCACACAGCAACTGGATGACTAAATGGTGTCTTGCACATGAGTAAAGTCGCTCATAGTGAGAGTGGCAACACCAGAACTGTTCCCGGCAAGTAGCAGAAACAAATATTTTTTACGGCAAAGGGTTTTAAATTTGACTGTTTTTAGCATAGCCTACATTCGCAAAAAGTGCCACAACCTGGTGGCAGCAAAGCCATTTCATTAAGATAATCTGTATAATGAACCATAACAAGTGGGTCTCAGCATCCTTGGAAACAACATAGGTTAGCTCTACACCCAGCCAGCCGATCAAGATAAGCTAGGAGGCACAGGGATACTGCAGAACCTGAGTATCACGACACAAAGAAGGCATAGCTATCCATTACATACATTTAGTGCGACTGTTGCCTGATTTTTGTTCTGAATCTCTTTCAGGAAGATTTTTGAGAACGTTGTTTGACAAAGTAGTTGTGATCAAATTTAGGTGTTGCCACTTTCCTGATACCTGTTGATTCTAATCTCTCTGTCATCAAGTCTCCCCAGGAATACGTTACACGGGGGAAAGGAGACACTTCCATTACTCAAAGGCTTGGCTATCACAGAGACAGATTAAAGAATATCTAAAGCTGTTTGTACACACTATGTACCAGCAGGAGATCCCTTTAGAATAACATCTGTATAAACAGATGCTGCTCCATAAGCCAATATTCTTCAGAAAGAGGCACATCTGCACAGTAGTGCACAAGGCATGCTCTATCTGATAGCCTTGTTTACACAGGCATCCTGTGTATCTGAGCGAGATCCACATCTCCACGAACTAGGACATAATAAGCAAGGGACACACAACCCAGGGCTGTTTATGAAAGCATTATTTTGCTCTTTGCTCATTGTGTGATATATCCCAGTGGAAGACATGGATATACGCCAGAGACCAAGAGGAACAGGGAACAGTCAAACTTCTAACAGCAGTCACGCCACAAAGTTAGTGACATCACTAAAGGTTCCCTACGTGCACAACTAGGACAGGGAACTCAACTGAATTGTTCTTTGTCCTGCACCACAACTACAACTGAATAGGTAAATTCAGATTTGGGGGAATCAAACTGAAGCAACTGCAGTCACAAAGAAATCCAAATCCAACCTCATTTGAACAGAAGACCCTAGAAGCAGGTCTAATGGGACAAGGCACCAAAGACTTACACAAGTCAAATTTTCAATACATGAATGGAGAGCAAAACTATAAATAAACCCCATATCTGATAGGAGGAATCCTAAGGGTAATGTAACTATGCAGTGATACAATTTTGCTAACACAAGTCACTTAGGGTATGTGAGACTACCATAATATAGGATGAGAATACCCTTAAATACACAGAAGTACTTCAGCAATACATATATTCTGAAAAGAAGTGAGCAAATGTATATAGGTATAGAATGCAGTACACAGAACTCCATGTCTGCCTACAGGAACCAAAAAACAGCACATGACTAAGAAAATCAAATGGATGGTCAATCAATATTCTTGGACTTTCACTTTTCACCAGTGAGGTTCAGCCTTCAGAGGCTGAAAAATAACCACCAGCTACAGGTAAAGAGATCTGCTATATCATACTTATCCATTTGGTTAAAAAGGGCGAAAGTTGGCTTGAAAGGTTTAATTAGAAACAGACCTTTCCAGACGATTACTAAATAGCTGTCTAGTAACTACAGTTGATTTGGAGCAGCATCTTTCCGATTCACAAAACTGAGTAACAAGCAGACACTGGAATCTTTCCTGTTCGTAGATATATCCTTCACAACAAAAAAATCCTTGCACAGCAACGTGACACTCTGCCATCCTTCTCACCCTGCTTGTGTGGCATTAGTCCACAGCAAGGCAAAACAAAGTTGAAACAGAGGGAACAGTATTAAAGCAAGGAAAATAAGTGAACACACTGCTATGAGCTCTAGGTCAAACACCAATTGCCTAACACAGTTAAGGATTCTTCAAGAAAGTGACAACTTGACACAGCAGACACATATGATGGATATAGGCTGTGAGAAGGATGTATCTTTCTTAAACACTCCCTATCCATTTTTTCCTCCTTCACTTCCTAGTTTTCCTCCACCCTGATGAAACTATTTCTACAATGAGATCATTTAGCCAGTTCTCTAGCTGCAGGTATGCTGACTGGCGAAGCAAGTCCTCAAAGCTCCATGGCAACAGGCTTTGCCTTCCTACGATGCCAGAAAACTGGCAGGCACCCGATATTTAAAAATTTCAGAGGCAATATGTTATTACTAGAAGATAAAAATCCCATGTAAATGTGGGGGATATATTTAATGCTCTCACAGTACTATCTGGAACCTACAAAGTAAAATAATGTAAAAGCCTGGCTGGTTTGACTTTCTCTGGTACCTAAAAAGGCTGGAAATTTTAGAGAATCTTGGTAACAACCTCATTGCAGCAGACCTTTAGGTATCTTCTTTAGATAGCAGGTATCTCCAAATCCCAGGGAAAGGCCTAAAAAGAGTGATGTTAGAATTACTGGGTAAGTGGACAGGTAACACTGCATTCATTATCTGCGCTCCCAGGAGAAAATTTTTCTTATGATACTATGGTAACATACGCTGCCAAACTTGTTCTACAAAATATAAGCTGCCATATCCTCAGTGTCTCACTGACACCCACCGACAGTTTGTATACTGGGCATGACATTCTGTGCTATAGAACATCCCTTGGGCCAGTCTGGGTCAGCTGCCCTGGCCATGCTCCCCCACAGCTCCCTCTGCAGCTCCTCACTGGCAGAGGGTAAGACACAGAAAAGTCCTTGACTTGGAGCAAGCACCACTTAGCAACAACCAAATCATCAGTGTGTTGTCAATATAATTTTCATACTGAATCTGAGAAACACAGCACTGACCCAGCAACTACGAAGAAAATGAACTCTGTCCCAGGCAAAACCAGGACAAGCCACAAAGACAAATCCAACAGTATTTTCATTCTAGCCAAAATTTTCAAATAAATGTTTTGCAAAATTCAGTGCTATAGTATACAGCTCATACAACATCATCTGAGACACTGAATGAGTATGGATCATACCTGTGAAGACATAAACATCAAGCATGTATCATAGGCAGTAAACATAAAAAAGGGTATGAAATAATAAAATAGAACCCTATTCAAATTATATATCCTCATGATTTAGAGAAAAGCCTCACTATAGAAATCAGAAATTGACTAAAGCTCCAGAAAAATCAAGAGGAAAAAGAGCTCAAGAACACACTGGCATTTGGAGTGGAGGGGGCTGATGGACAGGGTATAAGAACTCCAACTACTTATTTCTTTGGTTCATTTATGAAACCCTATTTGGTACTAATTTCCTCTTGAGACCTGATCACATTTCATGATAAAATCTACCTGAATAAAAATTCTTATCTGAAAATAAAACCAAAAATAAACATAAAAGGTGGGCATTAAATAAATAAATAACTGTCCCATGTGTCACACTGCATTTTCCTGGTCTCAGATGTATCAACTGAAAGTACAGAAAAATTTAAAGTCTGTAGCACCAATACAGATTCACTTTTGAACATAAAACACTTCTATGCAAATGACTGCAAACTGAACTGAAAGATGCAGGAAACAGATGTTACACATAAAACATTACTGCAAAGTACTCATCACAAACAACTCCCACCCACTGGCCAGTCAGCATGTACTATAACATGCTAGGGAGAGTTGGCAAATAATTTCACAGTCAAATCATGAATATTGATGCTCACAAGCCGAGATGTTTGGGTTATTTGTTGTGATTAATATTCTTTTTGAATTTAAGTCTTTTTCTTAGCTTGCAAACAAAGCTTCATTTTCTTAAAGACATTTTTCTTACCTGCTAAATAAACATCAGCAGAAGAGACAGTTGTGAACTAATCAAGGTGGCTGCTTGGCTCCATATAATGCACTGAATTATTGTGCTCGTCGTGTAACTGACAGTCTTAAATTTGGGAGGGGAGGGGTAGTCAAACCCAAAAGCACCTACAGTGACATCATCACTCACACAAAGAATATTACTTGCTTGTGAAAATGACTGTTCACATAAGGAACTGCATTAATGCAGACAAAAAAACATTTGCATGAATGCTTGCAAACAGTGAACAACAGAGGTACATGAACATGAATCAAACAGCTGTTCAGAATTCAAATTAATGTTTGCAATACATGTTTTGCTGTATCTGGCAGCTCTAATCATAAGCACCAGTTGCCAGAGGTAGGCTCTGGTAGTTTTAGTACTTCAATCTGTAAAATTTAAAAACACACAACAAGCTAATTCCACTTAAGAGACTACACTGTATAGGTAGAGGGAATACTATTAGTATAATCTTACTCATATATTTTTGCTTACCGCAGTGGTCAATTTACACAAACGTAAGATAGGAAAAGTCTTTCTCTCCTCGTTTGCTTCAGCCTAGCTAAATCCACAGCACCAAGTAAATCCTTGCGCAGGGTAAGACGGCGCAGTTCAACCTGGGAAATCTGTTCTGGCATTGCAAGCCAAATCCTGCCAAGTCTGCTCTTTGCAGGGTTTCTATACCATCGCTTTACAGTACTCCTGATTTCACACTTGAGTACTAATCCACTAATCTTCTAGACTGCCTACACATTGTTGTACACTCTAACACATGCCACCTAGCTCCACTGGCAATGAATTTAAAATGCAGAAATGATGCTGGCATATGCTCACCTCTCGCATCTACAAGCGGTACAGATGCTGAAAGATCTGGCTCCTTTAGCCTTCCAAAAGCATCTCACATGGTCCTACATGATCCAAGCATGCAAATATCCCACTCTCCATCACACAATGCAAGACTCCTGCATACAGCAGCAGTGAAATGGCCTTCTAATTCTTAGCTACATCAACTGATGTCAACAGTTGAATGAAATGCTTTTATAATTCAGCTAACAGAAGAAAACGCTATGCTAGTTTTTTTTTAATTTTCTCTCAGCATGCTCCCCAGAGAAAAAAGTAAGATGAGTAAGAGGCAGTATTAATTCAACCAGGAATCCAGGACCTTAGCATTCACGTCTCCAGCAATGAAGGTGCAACCTGGTAGAAAGGGATTCAGAGGCATTCAGCGAGAGGGCCTTCCTGTCAGGATGCAATTTGTCCATAAAAGCTGGACAAAGAGGTTGTGTTTCATTTGTAACAATCTTCTAAGCTTGCTACAGCAAGTCCTAGAGGGAAACAGGGGATTCAGGAGAAAGACATCCTGAAGCTGGGTCACAAACTCAGGTTCATAATGCCTAACCTCTATGTAAGACATCTAGAACACCTTTAGCAGCACCTGTCAAAGTCCTTTCCAAAGTCTTCAGGTAACACTACTGAAAACCTGGTATTGGGCGCTTCTCTTCTAGGTTTTGAGTTTTCATGATGAAATTTAATAAATTAAAATATCTTCACCCAAAATCACTGTGGAAAGTTTTATTTTACTCTTTTTAAAGATAAAAGAAATTACTACCTGTATCCCAGAAGAAATTTTGAAGTTTGTATGGATGCTCCCAGAAAACGCTTACAACTAGACTGTATTGCTGGACTGCTTGCAGCAAAGGTCTGGCCAGGAGAGGTCACAACTCTTTCTAAAATTGAAATGTGGAAACAGAAAAAAACTGCTACGACAGTAGTCAGTCCCACTGACTTCTACAGATACACAGACTTTCAGAGCAGAGTGAGCATGCAGGTGATGGGAAGAACTGGTCTGTCTGTTATCTGGAAGACATCGTACTTCCAACACATCTTTACTGCACCTCTTTGCAAAAGGAGATACAGCATTTGGCTTGCTTAGCACCTTCCCAGCAACTGGAATGAGGTTCTGAGACTGGCAGCAGCGTATTTGGCACAGCAGCTCTGCATTATGCTGCTTCCAGCTGCAAGAATGGCAGTGGGGTCCAGCTCTGTAATGAAGATTGGAATGCTATCAACTTCCTAAGTGCTGGAGATAAGTGGCCTTTAACATAAATTTTGCCCAGATTAGCCCATGTAGTAATACTAACTGGCTCACTGCAACACCTTTTCATACTATTTCAGCGCTGATTTTCCAAGCTGTTCTTTCATGAACATCAATCTTGCGCCCTGCCTGCAGAGGAACTGCACAACATGGCAGGGAATCTTGTGTATCTCCTGCCAAAGTACAGCATGGCCACGGCTGGTACATGCCAAAGGGGCCTTCCCACCTCTCCAGCCCCAGTACACGCCACTCAGCTCCCTGTTACACGCTGCATTAGCACACAGCCTGGCTGCTCCTTCACCACTGCCATCAAAGCCACTAGGGAGAGAGCATGAATTTAACAGCTCTCCTCTTCTGCCCCATGTTCTCTGCATCTTGACACACGGAGCAGCCATTCTCTACTCTGAAATATGTAGTGTTTAATAGATTTTCAAAAATCCAACCAACCAAAACAAAACAAACTCACAAAAACACTCAACATGCCCAAATTCAGAACATCTGAACTCCAAGAGCACCAGCACGAACTTGTAACACAAAACCAGCTTGGAGCATTTTCGCAAAACTCGCTCTGAACTAGGTTTTCTTCTTTTTTTTTTTTTCCTTCTAAAAATACAGGAACAGACTCTTCCAGTTTAACTGTTTAGTACTGAGGGATGTGTGCACATGTCCAAGTGGTGAAAGGGGAGTGCAGATGCAAATTTTAGGTAAAAAATGACCATATATTTCATACCTTGTTCTGGCCACAATTTTTGACAATAACAGTACTACTTCTATGTGAGAAGATAAAAAAGGACTAACTTTAGAAGATTACAGTTTAGAAACAAGACAAGTGAGTATTTTGGAGGTTTTTTGGATAGTGGCAAATGTGGTAAGATTGTCTTCACCTATGTGGTCTGATATTAACTGTTCAGCACAGAATTCTCTTTACACATGAACAAGCAGTGCTGAAAATTGCTGGAAAAATCTAGCCTGGCAGAAACCTCAGCTCATCTGTTTGCAACTTGCTATAAAAAAAGCCAAACCAAACCAGAAAAAAAAAAAAAAGCCGCAATACTTCCTCCATGTTATCATCACTGTCTTTCACAACCTAGACATCACAGGCAATATGCAACAAACTTTCTCATTACTATTTTTACCAGATGAGAACTTTCGCTTATGTATCCAAAACCCAGAGGATTCATGACAAATTGGCACAACTTGGCTACCACTATAAATGCAAAGATGTATTTCCTGCGATGTATCACACCTTTACTTCCTCAAATAATGTTTAGATTACTTGTTATCTCCATAGAATCTTAAATTACATACACATGAAAAGGAGGCTTAAAATTAAAGTAACTCAGGTTTGTTCACCTCAGTTAAAAAAAAAATTATTCCCAAGAAGACTCATAGAAAAGTTTCTACAATCCATTTAATTATCTGCTTTCTTAATATGTTAACAGTCTCATATAGAATGAAAGATACCATATCCTTTCCTCTCCTCTCCTCTCACTCCTTCTGCGGGGTTAAGATAGACAGGCCCAGAGGGTGATGGTGAAAGGTGCTGCATCCAGCTTGTGTCCAGTCATGAGTGGTGTCCCTCAGCGATCAGTGCTGGGTCTAGTCCTGCTTAATATCTTTATTGGTGATCTTCATAGGGGGATTGAGTTTACCATTAGCAAATTTCAAAAAGTTAGGTCAGAGTGTTAATCTCTTGGAGGGCAGGAAAGCCCTGCAGGAAGAGCTGGACAGGCTGGATCAGTGGGCCAGACCAAGAGCATGAGGTTCAACATGACCGAGTGCTGGGTCCTACACACTGGCCACAACAGCCCCATGCAGTGTTACAGGCTGGGGCAGAGTGGCTGGCAAGTGGCCAGCAGAAAAGGACCTGGGGGTGCTGGTCGACAGTGGCTGAGGGAGCTGGGGCTGTTTAGCCTGGAGGAGGCTCAAGGGGACCTTATCACTGCCTGCAACTCCCTGGAAGGAGGGTGTAGCCAGGTGGGGGTCAGCCTCTTCTCCCAGGCAACCAGCAACAGAACAAGAGGTCACAGTCTTAACCTGTGCCACCAGAGGTTTAAGTTGGACATAAGGAAGAATTTCTTCACAGAAAAGGTGATTAGATATTGGAAAGGACTGCCCAGGGAGGTGTTTAAGAAAAGACTGGACTTGACACTTAGTGCCGTGGTCTAGTTAACATGGTGGTGCTTAGTCATAGGTTAGACTCAGCGATCTCAGAGATCTTTCCCACCCTAATTGATTCTGTGATTGCAAGTATTCAACTTTCACTTCAATTGACCTTTGGTACTTGTGTTGTCAGCAAAAAATGGATTTTAGTATTAATTTGCAGAGGATTAATTATTTGTATGTGCAACAATACCTTGTAATATTTTAACGTTATCTTTAAGATACTTCATAACAGGAAAAATGCCCTTTTCAATGATGAAAAATGAATCAGCATACTGACTAACATATGCTACCACAAATTGTGTACATACCAACCAAATAAAAGAATAACAGGGGTATACTTAGCCCACTAAGAAAATGTTTGTCATTTGTTCTGTTTTCTAGGCACAAGCAGGAAGTCATCCAATGGGAAAGAAGCAGAAAGAGAAAAAACTGCAGTGGTGTATTTCATTTATATTGATACCAACTAACAACAAAACAAGTTACGATATGTGGAAGGAATAAATAATAAAGAACTGGACTAAAAAAAAGTAGCATGATAGAATATCCCAGGTTGGAAGGGACCCACAAGGATCACTGAGTCCAGCTCCTGCAAATAGCAGATACGCATCCTTAACTGAAAATAATTAATTCTTTAAAAGATGAAATTGCTTAGCAATGCTAAGTAATTAATGCTATTTCTTGCTTATAACAAGTGTTTTGTGATATAGGTTTTGGCTTTTGCTTAAGGTAATTTAATATTTTACTTAAAATGGTTTGTATGATATTTCAGTTCCCTGCATATACAACTGATAAGGAAGCATTCAATAATGCAATAAATAAAAGAAAAAAAAATCTTTCATTTACAGATTGTTAACTTACAAAGGCAGTGCTTAAGCACACTTTTCCAATCATAGACTTCCCTGGGAATAAGCCTGTATCTTCAAATATTATACAACACCTTACCTGCATCACCACCATGAATTTTTTTAACCAACTTTCTACCTGCTTTCCAACTCTTCATCTAGTCTACCTCCCACTCACATGCTCCCTTCTCAGAAAGGTCTCCAACCAAGGCTAATGAGCTTATCTCATTTCCACCGAGCTGGTGAACGCTAGCAGCAGCTGACAGTGAACGCTGGACAGAAAATGCAAATCTGTAGTTCATGTAGAATACCTGAATCATTAGAGAACTTTAAAACTAGTGACAGCACAGTAGTTTTATTCAGTATCTTTCATGCTGTCATTATTAAGCGGTAGATATTTTTAGCCACCAAAAGCCAAATCCATCTGCAGCAGCAGCGTTTCCAGGGAGACAGAATAATTTAAACACATGTGGAACTACATCTCTGTTTTCATCAACTCCTCTCTGTTACTAGAGCACTTCTGAGTCAGATTTCTCATTTGATGGGGAGAAAGTGATTTGAATACATAGATTCGAGACTGTAATTTAACAGTTGAGCTTATGCTTTCAGATACATATCCATTACCTACAAGTAACAAATATTAGGATGCAATTCAACTATTTTTCAGTCAGCGCTATTTACCAGTGTTTACATTCCAGTGTAACAAAAAAAACAAACAAAAAAAGATACATCTCACCAGTCTTTCAGAATAATATTGTGAATCACTGACATTTGCTGCAAATGACTGACTTTTTTTTAATTTGATTTTTTTTAGCAAACATACCAGGCTCCATTTTCTGAAGAAACAGCTAAGAGGAAAGGACACCACTCCTGATGGTAAGGTACCTAAGTAAGTGGACAGCAGACAAAGCTTCTTCCAGTCTTTTTTAGCATTCATAAGAGTTCTATTGACTTGGTCCAGTTTTTCTTTATGACACAAATTTTTAATAATTTTAGGTCTGCTCTAAAGGAATTCACTCAGTGAATACAACAAAAATGGATTCATGCATTTACTGATTTTAATCGCTGAAATCTATTAAAACTAAATTCCACCATTTTAGCTTTATAAATATATTTTATTAATATATGTACACTCGAAATAATTATAATCACAATTTATTTTCATCAATTAATATTTTTGCTTCAAACCAGCAAAACAGGGTCCTTTTTTTTTACATATGTTTCCTATATGTAAAATGTAGAGGTAAGTCAAGAGAGCTGACTCATTGAAATCCTTGCCCCAGCGAGGCCAATATCAAAATATCCTATTGTTTCAATGGGGCCAGGACTTCTGCCTGTAGTCCTATATTTTCATATAATGTGACTTGATAAACAAATCTACTTTCTGTACCAAGCAATTTATTTGCTGCTTGCCATCTCCAGACTGTGAGAACTAACAGCTGCTGCTAACACAAACTGCAGAAGCAAGCTATTTCAACAATTTATTAAGACTCATGTAAATGCTGTAGGTACGACAAGCTTTATCTGTCTCATATACATAATTATATGCATCTTTTTTTCCTTTATGACAAAGATAATTTTATAACTGAGTTATCAACCACATTCATTCTAAACCTAAAAATAATGCAAAAAATCTACAAAATCCCTTTCAGTAGTTCTGAGGAGCCATTCTTACTGTTTGTTCCCCACTAAATTAGACAGCTTCAGAAGCAGTTCATTTTCCTATCCAAACTCAAAGGAAGCCTTTTTAGATCTTTCAGCACTCTTTTCCTGTTGGTAGCATACACTGTATTTTCAACAGCGAGTATTTCCATCACACAAAATGACCTCTCTTCCTACAGCTTACTGAGCAACTTCAGCATCAATGAGATGCAATGCGTATCCTGTCACATGAGAAAGCTGCCAGCATCAGGCATGCCTATGATTTCACTGTTTATGGATCTCACATCCGTTGAAACCTCCAAGGCAGGAGAAATAATAACGTGAAAAGCTGCTTCAGAGTCATTTGCGAGGAACAAGCAAATGCTTGCACACGCATTTTTATATCCAAGAAATGTTGTGGCAAGGATCAAGAATAGCTATGCATAACAGGAATTTTTTCACCCTTACCTGTAAATCGGGTTTCTGTGTTTCAGCTCTGTCAGTGCAGAATGAAAGGTTTACTCCCCCTTTTTCCATCCATCAGACAGCAGCCATCCAATAACTGAAGTCATCCTGGCATCCTCTGGAACATGCTCTCTCCCTTATTTCCCACTCCCCACCCCCATCTGCATGCTAGCAAAATGGGAAAACAGCAAGAAGAAAACAGAACAAAAAAGCACATCTAAAAACCAGCTTTAATAAGCTACTTAGTAGTCAGTGAGGACACTCGGTACTAAAAGGTAATGACAAAATTTAAAGACAAGAAAAGAAAAGTCTATTAATAAACCTTCAGCTCCACTACTGAATAGGAATTCTCCCTTTCAGCTCCCTTTTGTAAGGAAAAAACAAGCAAACAGCTGTAGGAACACAGTTACTGCCTGTATACATTCTTTGAGACTGACTCAGCTATCCAGATCTTCAGTGAAGAGTGTTGCTGTGTATTTAGGAAAGCTTGTGATTATCAAAATAACAGTGATGCTTTTATACAAACATGGATCTGAAATCTCAACGCAAATTAGAATAATTCTGAGATAGATGCCAAGAATTTCCCACAAAATACGTTTTCTTTCCATTTGAGACAGCATTTATAAAATACCTCAAAAAGAATAATTAGTAGATACTTTTCCTTGAATGCTAGTTATATAAAACTCTACCTGTAAAACTGGTGCGTGTGCATTTATTTTACTGTATTTATAATATAGTAGCCAACGTTCAGTGTGCTGCATGAACTTTACACAAAACTTTCTACCTAAATAAGGATTCAAACACAGATAATGACTAGGTGAGCAATTTTCAATTCATGTGCCTGAAATATACTCCTAGTCTCTTTGTAGCCTCTTAAATCTAATTTGAAAAAAATTATTTCCAAGATCAGAGAATTTTTATTTTCTACCGATCTATATAAATCGGATATCAGATCAGTTGAAGACAACAGCATCACATTTAGTTTATGACAGTTTAATTACATTTAAAATCAAAATCAAACATGAGTCTTCTTAGCTAAGATATCATTTACTGCCATATCAAAGCATTTGTACTCCAGGATTTCCCCTTTAAAGAAAAACATTAAACAGCAGAGGCTGACAAATACCTTTGTGTTTACAAATTTTAATCTTCAGCTATAGCTTTCCAATAAAATTAACTGTGAATTCCTTTAAATAAGAGCATCTGTTCTCTTCAATGAATTATTGATCTTTAACCACAGCAAGACTATACCAATTAGCATACTTTCACTACAAAGTAATAGCTGATTTAGCTTCTGAAAAAATTAGCTGTCAGTCTTATCACAACGAACTGGCAGCAGATCCTGTGCATAACATTCAGATTCTGTCTTTACAAGTGAAGTAGGTGTCTTTTAAACCAAATTACCTCAGTTTAACATAAAACCTCTTCTTAGATGCCTAGAAAAATGGAAATCCCTTCCTGCAAGCATTAAAAACTATTCAAATCCAAAAAATCAATACAATTTTCTTTAGTGGGAAAGAACTGTAGGGAATACTGAGGAACACTTAAACAGACATTTTGCCTTGATAAGCAATTGGCTGGAAGACTTCAAATTTATTTTCTTTTTTATCTGCAGAAAGAAATTTGGAGTTGAGCACCAACACTTCACCTTTCAACTAGCCTGACTGCTGAGAGAAATGAACAGACATACAGAATTGTAGTGTCACAAGGAGACATAATAAACATCTTTTAAATACAGATGCAAGGTGCAGCACTGTTCCATCCCCAAAACACCATCAGAGTAGCTAGTCAGAGAAATGGGAAGTACAAACAAGTAAATCAGAATACCTTGCAAAATCTACTATGAAAATAGGAGATTATTACCAACAAAAAACCGAACAGCTCTGCAGCAGTCACAGAATGAAGCAACTCTGATACAGACAGACAGTGCTTCTAAAGTAAAACCTAAACAGCACTGCTACAAAAACTGATTATTATTATTATTATTATTATTATTATTATTAAGTAGGCTGCTGCTTCCCCCACACTCCACAAGGGCTGCACACAAAAGCCTCCCCAGCAGAGGGGTCTGTGCAATCTCCAGAACCTAACCTCGCCAGTTTCCTCGGATTTCTGTGTAACATCAGACAGTCCTTGTGAAACTTGCCCCGATTTGCACATCAAGAATTGAGTAAAGTCCTTTACATGATAAATGTATTTTAAATATATGAAATTCACGTCTGCTAGTACCGCAGGGTGCTGAGGACATTCTCCTGTGCAGGTGGGGGCATTTGGCTGCCTGGGCACCTGGCCGACCTACAGACAGCACAGCTGGGGGCCCTGAGAGAGGAAGGCAGCAGCAGCCCCTCTTCACCCCTTGCCAGGACCCTTCCTTCAAGTTCAGCCGCCCGCCCTTGGCCCCGTGGAGCTGTGCTCCCACTGCTGCAGCCCTGCTGGGACCCAGGCAGGCACCCACCCGAGCCGGAGGGCTGACACCCACCCGGCTGCCTGCCGCCGAGGGATCCCGGACCTGCCTCCCAATCCAGCCTGGCAGCCAGCCCCAGGCCTGAGCCGCTCCGTGCTGCCGAGCTGCCCTCGGCTTCGGTCTCACCTGCTCTTTCCAAGCCACCTGCTGCACCGGCTGCTCCCCGGCAGAGCACCTGGACCTGACTCGCCCTTTCCAGAGCCAGCACCTGCTAGATCTTAGTAATGCTTTCCAGCTCCAAAGTGCCATTATTGGACTAATTAACCACGTATACACAGAGATGGAGAAAGGGAAACAGAATCCAGGTTTGTACCTAGTCCCCGCTGTGATTCAAGGAATTACTCTTTGTACTTGTATTTTTTGGCTATTTCTCCTTTTTTTTTTTAACTTACCTATACTTGATACTCCACACAACAGACATTTATCTTTTTTCTCCAGTGCTATTACACTTGAAGAAAGGAAAACCTCATCAGAAAGCAGATTCCTGCAACAACTTCCTTTGCTTTTCCCTTCCCTGATTATGTATGTCGCTACCAAAATATTTACTTCTGTTTTCTCTGACTCTACAAAGAATGAAGTTTCTTTTGGTAATCCCTGTATGGAATAGTTCGACAGGATCACCTCCTTCCTGAATAAACCTTCAGGTTAGGGCACTGGATAGCACCTTCTGCACCATCTTAGTTTCTCCTGAAATGCAAATCTTTCCAAGTAGGAGAGAAGGTAAACAATAGCTGAGGGCAAAACAGTCTTGTAGATGTACATATCTCAAAGAACCCTGATTACTGGTAACCAACATCTCTTGATCTCCACTTGATACACTGCACAGGCATTCACACAGCCCCTGGATCCCAGTGGCTATCCTCAGGTTATGTAACTTTATGATAGCTTATCACACAGCCCTTCACTAAAACCAGTGACTGTAGGTCTGTTCTGCCAAGTGTGAGAGCAGCTCTAACATACTTCATGAAGGCACGGGTGGACATTGATGTTTAGAGAACACTCCAGGCAGACTTTTGAGACAGTCACCATGCTAGTGACTGCAGGCTCAGGCATTTGCCTAAGACAAGCAGTGGCCACTGACCAGCTCAGGAGCAGAAGAGCCATCACCTGACCTGTTGTAAGAGGTCAGGTCTCTCACAGCAAAATCGCTCCTCTGAAAGATTGTTCCTTGGATGTCAAAACAATTCTCACACAGATCTAGAAATAAGACACTTATTCACAGTTCTGCTAGCAGGAACCCAGGAAGGCATGTCATGTTCCACAGCTTAGATCTACTAGATCCCCTGAAGGGAGACAGATTCTGTAACACCTTGTTCCTCAGCATCCTACATCTCCATGCAAAGATACTCGAAGGGGAAGGAACCTGGCTTGTAAGGCAGCAACAAGACTATGTGAATTTCACAGCCAGTGCCAATTTCATGTGGCAACTCAGGATATCCAGTGTTGTTACAAAATGTGCCACCATTGTCCCCAAGCAGAGTAAACAGCAACAGAGGAAAGAAAAAAGAAAGTGATGAATGAACTACTTATGACTTACTGGTGTGTACTCAGCCACCTAGAAAAATCCTGCGTGGTCAAAAAAGCTGGAACCCATTGATATTTGATTATGAAACTCAGGCTAAGGTTTCCTTAATTTGAAGTTGCTGGCATTGCCAGGAAATTATGTATGATTTATGACTGAAAACAAATGGAAAACGGATGTTTCTTTCTCACAAATGGTAGACAAATGCCATTATCTAGTTTTAAGAAATGCCTGTAGAATTCCAGTATTCTGAGGTTTAAGTAGTTCGAAGCTATCAAACAGGATGTGTGTGATACAGTTGCCGTAAATCTCTGAAAAAAACCAACTCCACAGTCAAACAGCAAAGTAAAAATGGAGAAGCCATACAACAAGCTGTATTGGCTTCAATGCCCTACTGACTGCATGCAATGAAGCCTGAAGGGATGACAGCTCAGGTTGGAAGAGGTGGTGGATAATTATGGGCAATGCACAATGAAAACACATCACCCTGTATTTTGAAAATCAAAACTGCTTCAGGAAAGAATAGGATTAATTAACGACAGCATTCATACATTTTTACTCTTTAATAGAACCTAGAAGACTCTACTGTGTCTGAAGGAGCTGAACAGTGTTTGTTCCAGCCCAGAACAGCAACAAACCAAGCCCTTTTTTATAAGGCACATCATACTGGTCATTGGATCTGGCACGAATACATTCCTCCTGTTACATCAGGAGGAATTAACTACCAAGAAGCTGTAAAAGCTACACTGAGATGCTCGGCTTGCCGACTGAGATGCAGATTGAGCTCTGGGTGGGAGGCCAGAGAGAAAAGAGGCCGTGAACTGCCAATTTTGGGATGATGAAGGGCACGAAGATTGGTGATGCTGGCCAGGTGAACGGACACTGAGAGACACAACAGGAACTTACTAATAACAAAAGAAATGAAGTCAGGTGACACCAGTGAGGTGGATGGACACACAGAGGGTAGCAGGAGCCAAAGACTCGGGAGGAGAAGTGAGACTTCACACTGGGACTGTGAAGGGACAAAGCCCAGGAGTTCCTTTGCTGGGGGTCGCTCCTCAGAGGCACCAGCTCCAGCTGCTTCTGTGTTACTGCGCCAGGAATAAATGGCTTTATGGACATGAGGCTCTGCTCACACACGGGCAACCCAGGGTGGAACTGGCGAGGAAACCCGGTCTGGCCGTGTGAGGGGGCTGTGCCGGGGCTCCAGCGGGAGCCGCCGGGCCACTGGAGCTGCCTGCCATGAAGGGGCTCCGGTCCCAGCAGCGGAAGCGTGGCCTTGGGAGGGCGGCTGCCAGAGCCTCGGGAATGGGCACGCTGGGAAGTTTCATCAGCAGGGCGAGTGGGAAAAGACTACCCTGCTTATTGTGCTGCTAAAGGCCGAAAACACCCGCCGTAGTTTTAAGACAAACAGTACTGCAGCACCCACTACAACTTTTTCTTTACTCCTTGATAAACAGAACCAAGGAAAACCAAACCGAATGTTCCTTTCCTCTTAAAATATAAGTAGAGAGCTTGTGTGAAATCAAGTAAAATTAAAATCAAAACCAACCAAACAAAAAAACCCACACGACAGAAACCTCCATGAAAATAGTGCCAGGTGAGAACAAATCTCACGGCAAAACTGAAAAACATTTTCAAGGCAGACTAATTTTAACCTCTTAGAAATGCAAGTTACATAAATTTCAAATTTCTCAGACTCCCACCCACATACCAACATCCAATTTATATTCCTTCAATCAGCTCAAAAGTCATCTGCCTTCAGTCAAAGCAAAAGTCATATAATAAGCAACACAAAAAGAGATAAAAGGTAAGCAAAGAACTTTTGCACATGAGTATACATGGATTTCCATCAACTCATCTGTGACTATCTTATAAAGCAGCTTTCTACCATGGAAATTACTGCCAATTTTGCTTATTTGCATACCAACTAAGTCAGGTAAGCTCCTCCCAAAATCCAGAATTGACTTCTCATAACTAAGTAACAGTACAAAAGCCTAAAACATCAGACTTCAAAAACAAGCTTGTCTTGAAACATAATCTATGCTTCATGACTGAAAGGCAAAATTAAACAAACCTGAAAAACTTTACTAACCCAGCTTTTATTAGGGTTAAATAAAATTTCTTGGTTTTCAGCCGTATCTGCTCCAGTGATGGTGGCACAGCACAGTAAGGGAAAAGAGGAGGTACTACCCCTTTTGAAAGGAACGCAGACAGACTGACAGCTAGGTCAGGGAGGAACACCACTTTTCACTGCCATGACACAGGCACCTTATGAGATTTTACTTAGTCACCACAGCTGAGTACCTGAAAGATTAATAAGGGTTCTTTTTCTGCTTATTTTGCAGGCAAGAGTTTCTTCTTTTATTTATATTCCTCTTCCTCTACTAATGCACTGACTTGACGAAGCCTTTAAGCTTAATAAAATGTGCAGAAACAAACGCGTGAAGCCAAATATTATGAGTTTAAGCAGCTATACCACAATTAGTTACAAACATCTAACTCAAACAGGAAAGGTGGAAAAACATTAAGAACAGGGACAATCTCTAAATATATTGCCTCCAAACATTTGATGCTTACCCCAACTGTGGGCATCTCTCATTTTTTTCAAGAGTAAAATTAGAAATCAACTAGATTTAGATAAATTTTGCCCTGAGTGTTACCATCCTGGTTTCAACCATACGCACAGTGTCCTAATCCTCCTAATTGGTTTTTCCTGACAAGTTTCTGCTCTCTCTACCCAGCCCAGCTTCATTCATGACTCTACAGCTACCCTATCTCCAGCCTCACCTGTTGGTCATATTCATATTCATTCATATTGGTCACTAAAAGCAGCCCTTAGCCTTTTACTTTAATCAGGGACTGTGGGGCTGCCCACAACCAGTTCACACAGATTACCAGAGAGGTCACAAGGCTACACTGATATCTAAAAGTCACCCTTCTTCTGTATTAGATGTTGGATTTTGTGCCATATGCCACATACATCCACGTGCTAACCAGTGATCAAAAGAGGTATCAAATGGTGAATCAGGTCCTCAAGCACACTATACACACAAAACTTTTTTTTGTAACAATTTCTAGTGTAAAAAATTAACACTGTTTTACATTTCTACCAATAAAAGTACTACATTTTTAAATACACTTGTGCAAAGTTTAATTCCAGAAGTCACTAAAGGAGCTCCTCCTTTACCCCACGCATACTTTTAACTGTTGCTGTTGATAGAACTCACTGTTTTCCCCGGTGCTGCTGATGCACAGCTCACCAAAACAGACAAGGAAAGAGCATCCAAGGAAATCCTGTCCACTTCACAAGGACACGTGACTAACCAGCACTACCAGCCTTTCAATACAACCACTTCCCTGGGGCCATTCTCATACCTGTTCCATGTATGGATTTGTCCTAGTGTGTTTGGTTTTGTTTTAATAACATAATTGGCTCTTGAAAGGAAAATCACCACTGTACATGAAACAAACATAAGAAGTTATGCATCACATAAAAATTAAAGATCTTTAATCATAGAAGATGGTGAGCACGGCATTAAGCTAAGCTATTGAATGAACAGGAAGCACATATAAAACTTGTAAGTGGCACAGCTGTTAAAAAAAGAGGAGGGAAACAGTTATATGAAAGATCAGTTGCTTTTTCAGAAATTCAGAGTGTGCCTAATTTGTCTTCTTGTAAAATGAAAGGTCATTATTTACCTTTTTGCTCTGTCATAGCTAAGGTGGAATTCAAAATGCACATAATTTTGCTGATAAATTAAAATGTCCTCATTCCCCAAGTGACAGGAACTTCAGCTGCACCAAAGAAAGCAGAGTTCTGCAAAAATCGACCTGCATCTTCACACACAGATCTGCAAAAGCATTCTGGAAGAGAACAGTCACTTGGCAGGGAACAAGAGTCTAGTCCCTATTTCCAAATTAATCTTGTGAACAAGAAAGCCCAGCTATCCCTCCACACAAGTGAGTGGCCCAATATTACAGTGTTATGCCCCACTCCATCTAATATCAACCAAGAGAAAAGGCAGGCCCTTTCTTAGCACTATCTTCCCAACGTTATTTTATAGCTTGTCCATTACGTTATATCTCTGAAAGATGCAAATGTCAATTTCAACACTTTCAGGCCAAGAAAAAACAGTATCCAAGTCTCTCATTTTCTTAGGAACTGCTCTCAACTGCAGTAAACAAGTACACATCTATCACTGGTAGAAGAGAAAATCCTATTATGTTATGGGTTCACTCATAGAAAAGAGATCAGTGCTTTGTATTTCCAGTGCACAGAGTTGACTGTACTCTAAAGCTCATAAATTCAGACATCTTACAGTGCTGGTATGTCCATTTCAGCAAGGTGGAAGCCCCAGTGAAATGCAGGACGACTGAATTTCTCTTTGCATGTTTTGCAGAAACGAGCTCTACTGGCTATGTTAAAAACAGAGTAAGCATTACTTTAAAAGTTGTAGCTGCAGAGAGACAGCAAATGGATTTCCTGACTTGCAAATGCCTTTTTAATCACCTTCAGTGCAGCAGCAGGCCTGCAAGAAAATGCTTAGCAGAATCACGAACTTTGAAGGAGCCATACCAACAGAATGTCAGGGTTGGCAATGAAAAGCAGGATAGTCAAAAGCAACAACCAGGAACTAATTTAAAGAGTTTTCTCAAGACATGTCAAACAAGGAAAGATAAAAAAATTGTCACTGGGCAGACAGAGCTCTTTTCAGACAGATCAGCTTCTGAAGAGAGGTTCTGGAAGAATCCCAAAGTTGTCATCAAAACCAAAAATCCTCACTTCTTACACAAACTGTTAAGCCTTAGGCTAGGAACGATTTTCAAACCAGTGACAGAGTCTGCTTTATTTTGCATCATTGTGAACAGATAATTTTTGGTGAAGTTAATGAGCAATAGAAGCTGGAGAACGGGCTTTCCTTCAGTGTTCAGACACACAAAATCAGAAAGTCATATGCAATGAGAAGTCATTCAAGCTCTCCTTTATTTAGAACAAGTGTTTATATTTAGTATGTCTGTAAGGGAGAGGCGCAGACAATGGTCTCCAGAGTCTTCCTACTGTATCCCTTACAGATCTTCTTATACAAACTCAATCAAAAATTGTCTGAAAAATCTGTCCAGTCAGGTAGCTGTGTTCCATGATGAGAGATGCAGTGTTTAAATGTAACTGGAGGGACTCTGGGATGGAAGAAATTTGCCTTTGATGATCAGACGATTCCTATCTGACAGGTAGATGGAATGATGAAACACAGATGACACCGAAGATGGGACCCTTGTACAGCTACAACAAATAGGGAAAATACTGAAAGCTGGCCATCAGACAACCCCTTTAGTATCTCTGCTGCATATTGAATATGTAGAAATACAGTGTACAGCACAAGTCAAAAACTTGTCTTTGTAACCAAGCTAACTGCTCTTATCTACTACCATGACCATTAGCACTTCCCAGAGAGTAACAGCGAGCAGTTCTAAAAAAGGCCTCACTGTAAATAGATTAAGTGTAAAAGGGTAAAGGGTATCATCCACTAAAAGTTATGGATTAAAATATAATAGGAAAAGTTCAGTATAAACTGGAAGATACAGGAAAGCTATTTCAAATACTTTCATTTATCTGATGAATGACTCCTTTTGCTATTTTAACCTACTAATGTACAGTTCTCACCAAACACTTTCACAAGCAACACAAAAAAATCCATTTTGGAACAATTAAAACTTCTAGATTAATGCTGATCACTCTATGCAGATTGAAAAGATGAGTTCCCTAATCATTTGTTACTAAAACTAGACTAAATATTAATTTAAATCTGTTTTAAAAATAGATTTTTTAATCCATCTTTTTTTAAAAATCTAATAGTGAGACGTAAGATATTCTAACAAACATTATATTTAATTCTAGGGACACAATATGGTAAGAGAACAGAAAACCAGGCAATTTTAGCTATATTCATAGGGCTTTCCTTCTCTTTGACTGACATTTACAGACTTGATCTTTGACAACCCTTAAGGAAAACAGTAGTTTTGCAAATAATTAAGTGAATGCATTCATTTTACAGATAATATATCACTATAAAAACTACAATTTTTCCACATCTTAATAGGAATTTTAGTCACACCCAGGATCAGCAGCGGTATGTGTAGAGTGTTTCATCAGAATTATATCAGATACTGACAAGTAAGTCTAATAGTGATAAATTCAGGAGCTATTCTGTCTTTAAATTACCTTCATTAAGCCCAAAACATGTTAGTGATTTTTTTTTAATATCAGCGTTTTTATCAGACTGCTCCTAAAAAAAAGACTGAAGTAATTACTTTTGTTCATTAGTCATTCTTAAACCTAATCCACACTGCATTCTGGAAACAAAAGTGGGAATTTTCTTTAAAATCCCTCTTCATAAGGGAGGTACGGCAATCAAAGAACTCAGCAAGAGCATGGGCTCGGTGCAATCACGCACTGACACCTAGTGAATGCTTGCAGTTAACAAATCCTGTTGCTTGTCTCCTCACCGCCCGTGCACAGTAAGCATTACCAACACACTCACACTGACAAGATGCTTCAAATACAACGTTTCCCTTCTTCCAATTAGGGAGACATCAAGATGTGCGGTATTCCTTGTACACGAGCATGAGCAGACACATACGGTATCTGACCTGCTCAAAATCGTCTGTGTCTCTGTAAATGAGTCCCCACTTTGTCTTATTTTTCATGCGTAATGGCAGGCTAGTGACTAGTGCTCAGTATGGCAGTGAGAACAAGCAGACAGACAAGTTCTTCCAGACGAGATGGATTTTGCAAACCCCCAACTCCACTCAGGGAGTCAGCTGGCTCCAGACACAGCACAATTGTTTTCTTTCCATTATGCAGCAGATGGTGCTGGAGATGATCTGAAAAGCCCTTAAACGTGAACGGCACATGCAGAGAAACAGTGGAGACTGCAACCAGAGGATTTATAGCCGAGAACAATCTGGGGTCAGTGATTATGTCATCACATTGTCACTCCTAATGCGTCTCAACAGAGATGCAGAAGCTAGCTGTTCGACCCATTCATCAAGCTTCACGCAGAATCACCAGCCTCACATCCTCACCAGAGACAACAACTGACATTGTTACTCAACTCCTCTTTGAGTGCATTTAAGGGATCCTTTTTCCTAAATTTTTCACATTTCCTCAGCCTAAAACCCAAGGTAGCAACTATCTGTTCTCTTGAATTCTCAGGGAGCCCTGGACAAATTATTCAGTGAAAACTGCACTGCCTAGTATTACAAGCAAAGCCAGAAAAACAAATGCCAAAATAAGCCTTCAAGCTCTTACGTGGGTTGAGGTTGTGTTGGAAGGCAGGGGAGGAGGGGCAATGCCAGATGCTGTCCATCACCATAAATCCTTTCAGACCCATGTTCAAAGTTCCAGTTTTTGCAGCTTGATTTTCTTGAATTTCCAAACAATGTTCCAGAATCACATACAGCATTATTAACTACATACTACTGCAGACTGTAAGCATTTTTCCAATATTACCACTGAACTGACTTTGGTTGAAGTCGGTTGGAAGAAAAAGTTAAAATTAGTCATTCCAGAACTTCTAGCTTCACTTGAAAAAAAATGACGTGCATCCAGGGTATTCATGCTTGGCTCTGGTGCCACGCTCAATTTGTCTCTCATGTATATGCCAGTTATTCTGTTACAAATAAAATGTACACAGGTGATAGCTGTAGTAAAAAGTCTTTTACAAATGGGTATTTGGATGAAGTTTTTACCTAAATACTGGGTTGCCCTACTCCTGTATGATCCTTCTCCAGCAGAACTGCTTGTCTTTGGATGAGTAGCTTCAGTTGTAGAGGTCAAAGTGGTGTTTTTTCCTTTTCGTGATTCCATAATAATCTCACATCTGTGTGTGGTGACAGTAGCAGGGGAAACCAGAGGTCTCCCAGCCCAAACCATGAAGACCAGCAGGCCACTGGCAGCTGCCTTTACTTTCCAAATTTGTATTTAATACATCTCTAAATTACCTTTCACATATCATGAGGATAAATTTCTTAGATGTATATTCAGAGGCTTTTACAACACACAATTACCTAGTCTACCTGTGCTGTTTGTTTCAGCAACTGTATAATTCCCATTTTTTTTACCAGTTACAAAACAAAACAACCCAAACTAAACTGTGGGGTTACGGAGGGAATTTGACACATCTGAGTAACCGGCTTCTTATTTTGGGATGAGTGCTCAGAAGGAAAAACAACAACACAGAAAATGCATCTAACTTAGGAAAAAATGACCCAAGCAGAAGCCAATGCAAATCCTGAGCAACTTAAACTCTCATTACTTTTTATAAGCATATACAACGTTCACAAATACATAAACATACAGATTTCTAGATAGTGTTCTGTTTGTTGAGACTGTATCTGGAAGACAACATGTTTTTCTACGCTATCACTACAGCAAGGCTTGACAATTTTTCCATCATCTCTCATACTGTTAAAAATTAGAACAGGTAACTGTATTCTTGTCAAATAGAAATTCACATTTACGTGTAAATATATGGGCAAAACTCAGATGATTAAGAGGAGGGATATGAGAAGGAACAGCAGAGTGCCTGATCAGCTTTCAAGGATCAAAATTTCTTCCGTAATAAAGAATATTTATACCCCCTCAAACCAGTATCCTGCTTTGCAGTTCAAAAATCCTTGTTGCCATGGGAACTGCAAAAGAAGCCAGTTGTGACATAGCAAGGCTATAACAGAAACAAGTCTGCTGTGAAATGACCAACAATCCAGGGTTTTGTATAAAAAATGCTTGAGTATTTTCAACCTGTAAACAAAATGCTGCCTCAAATCTTACTCCCAAATCCTCCTTCCACAAATATTTTGCAAATTTTCACTAAAACCTGATCATATATATATAGATATTGTTTATACAAAACGAGGTACATTTGTGTTCCATATCTATTACATCCAGTGCAAAAATACCTACTTCAATATGTCTTTTCCATATATGTTTGGTACAAAGTGTACATTAGTGATTTACATTACTGTACTTTGTATAGAGGGACTGAGCAAACAGATCTCAAAAAACCAGAAGAGACAAAAGACTAAAGCACGCACACACAAAAAAATACTGCATAAGACAAACTGTGTAAAGCAAGACTTCTAATGCAATTGTTTAAAACAATATTTCAAGGCTATACATGCAATTTGCCCTTCGTATCTGTGTTCTCACCAGGTAACAAAAAACAGTGCTTGATTACTAAAATAGAACATCATGCCTTTTGAGAAGGCTGTTGGCACTTCAAAGCAAAGTGAAAAAGCAGTGTCAAACCCAGAGTCATGCAATTCCCACTTGAACACAAACAGTTCGCAGAAGTGTGAATAAAAAAACCCAGCAGGCTGATCAAAGGCTCCATGTAATAACATGGAACTCATACTTTCAAACATAACCCTTTCAGCACCCCATTATAATCTTATCGAGACACGAGATTTATTTTCCTGTCAAATATGTGTACGATACAAAATGTCTTGAGAACACCACATGATAAGTACTGCACTGAAATGATGTGACCTCTAGGTCACATATGCTGATTTGTGACACAACAATGAAGTTGAGGAGAACCCTGAAGAAAACAATTTTGCAAAACAGTTACAAGCAAAAACTGCTTTTGTATGTCAAAGCAGTCTCATATATGTTTAAAATACCTTTCAACAATATAACTACTTAAGTATCAGATTATGACTAATTTAAAAAGAATCCTAGGAAACTAGGTACAAGTCTTATCTGCAGACTGGCTCATGGTTCCAGATTGCTTTGCGGAACCATTAATTAGGAAATACATTCTTTTTTATCTGTTCTAACAACACTTGCTTATCAGACAGCCCATTATACACAATGTATTATCACTGAAACCAATTAGTTTGGATTACCTTCATTTCATGCCCCTCCCTGGAGGGCAGATAAGAGCAGCTATCTCCAGTTTGGCCATGCCCACTCTCCTTTTTGACCTAGCCTGCACGCTCTGGCACAGAACTGCACAGCTCTCGCAAAATGCTCGGACAAATCATGAAGTAATGAGGATACTGAGAGTAATGGAAGACATTCCCAATGGAGAGGGTACTTGCCTGGGAAATGGGAAATGCAACAGCCTTTTCTCTTTTACCTGTCAAAGCCGTACAGCAAACAGGATGATGGGGAGGGGGAGCAGTGATACCTGCATCTTTATTAAGGTTTGCAAAAGTACTTAAACTGGCCTCAAGTAGTCAAGCAATTTACAATGAAGTGAACCAGTTCAGTGTGAAAACCTTTTAACGATAAAATTTTACTTTCAGAATAGTGTGGCATTATTCATTTGACAAGTTTTTAGAATTAGCAAAAATATATGCCTCCTTAAATGGGTTGTGGGGTAAGAAAGTAACTAATATAGTACAATGATGCATACTAGAAACAGAAAAAACCAAATATTAAATCTTCTAGATCATTTTACATGCATGTATCAGTTCTTTACTTAACACTGCATCTATTTAATGAATCCTTTTTCCAGTAACACAAATGCTCTGCTTTTCTCAGATTCTTACACACACTACGAAGATGTCTTCACTACCAGAGACATCTGTGAGAGACTGAAAAGACTGATGTCTAGAGACATTCTGGGGCACGTGTGTGAGGGGGCAGGGGCAGGTCAGTCCTTGCCCTGGCGAGGCAGAGCCCAGCTCAGCACCTCCATCCCTACAGCCTGTATCCCAGCCCTGCAGTGGCTGCCAATCCCTGGCACAGGGGAGGCAATGCTCCACACCCCACCCCTGGAGCCCCAGAAACAACTCCTTCTGGCCAAAGTACCAGAAGTCCCACCTGGAGGAAGGGCACAGGAAGGCCAAGGGGTATTTAAGGCCAAACACAAGGCAATCAGATGTCTTGATCCTACCTCATCTTGGAACTTTTATCTGAATACCACTGGAATCCAGGAGTTGGTACCTATATGTGTCCTTTTCCATATCTTTCATCTTTCTTTCTTCTTCTAATCCCCTCTTCTTAGAATTTTTGAGTGACTTAAAACTGAACTGGCTTAGAGTTTGCTAAGCTGAATGGGCCAAGTTAATGCTTTGGGAAGTGTTTTATGTTGATTGAATGGTGCATCAAACCCTTTGTCAAAGTTTCTTTGATTTTCTGAAGTTGCCAATGAAGTTCTTTTAGTTGTTTTGACCTCTTGAGAATACCTTGTCAGTATTTCTCCTGTGCATCTAACTTAGACTACATGAACAACCGTAAGCCCTTTTACGTGTCTCATCAAGCAAGTTGCTTGGGGCCTTTACAGCATCCAAACCTTCTTATCCTCTGTCTCACCGTTTCTCTAAATTAGTGTGCTGGGTTTGGCTGGGAGAGAGTTAATTTTCTTCACAGCAGCTGGTATGGCGCTGTGTTTTGGATTTCTACTGGAAACTGTGCCCTTTTACGTGTCTCATCAAGCAAGTTGCTTGGGGCCTTTACAGCATCCAAACCTTCTTATCCTCTTTCTCACCGTTTCTCTAAATTAGTGTGCTGGGTTTGGCTGGGAGAGAGTTAATTTTCTTCACAGCAGCTGGTATGGCGCTGTGTTTTGGATTTCTACTGGAAACTGTGTTGGTAATTCCAGGCTGTTTTTGCCATTGCTGAGCAGCACTCACACAGTCAAGGCCCTTTCTGCTCCTCACGTGGCCCCACCAGTGGGGAGAATGGGGTGCACAAGGAGCTGGGAGGGGACACAGCCAGGACAGCTGCCCCCAGCTGACCTCAGGGATATCCCACACCATAGGGTGTCATGCTCTGCACACAAACCTGGGGGAGGAAGGAGAAAGGGGGATGTTTGGAGTGACAGTGTTTGTCTTCCCAAGTCACCGCGATGCGTGGTGGAGCCCTGGCTGTCCTGGAGATGGCTGAACACCGGCCTGCCCATGGGAACTGGTGGATGAACACCTTGTTTGGCTTTGCTTGTGTGCGCAGCTTTTCCTTTACCTTCTGAACTGCCTTTACCTCAACACACAAGTTTTCTCACTTTTACCATTCTGATTGTCTCCCCCATCCCACTGCTGGAGTAGTGAGCAGCTGTGCAGCATTTAGCTGCCAGCTGGGGTTCAACCACAACCATCAGTCACCACCAACCACCTGTAGAAGATTCCCCTATAGAAAGTAAACCAAACCACAGCCCAGCCCCATTCACTCCCCCTTCACTTTGAACTAACAGACTGATGTAGTACATCCGTGCAGTAACATCTGTCTGTGGTGCTGCCAGGCTGTGCTATCAGTGTGACAAGTGCCAAACCAGGCTGTCTGCTGATCTCTAGCATCTCTACAAGGCCATTTGTTTCCAAAATATAACAGTTTACAATAGTGGATGTATGTTGTAACACACATTACAACCTCCTGCAGTCGCTTATTGCTTATTCCCTCCACAGCCGTTGCTAAGCAATCACAGAGGCAGGAAATAATCTTAAATTGTCCTTAAAACAACCTGACAGAATCAAAAATCTAAACAGTAAGACACAAGACCTATCACGAAGATAAATTCACACCAAGGTAACAGTGCATGCTGCAAACACTTTTCAGACTATTACACAAGTGAGGGTCCCCACAGAGTGAAGGAGCCAGTCTACATTCAAGTGCTTTATATTTGATATATACCACCTACCTGAAAATACAAGCAGATTTCCCAGGGTTCAACCAAACTTCTACCACATATTGCAGAAATTTCTATTTACTTCATAGTAAAAGCTAAATAGATCTAAAAAGCTTTATAATATGTAAGAACACTTCAAAATAAAGCATGCTTAGTCACAGACTATCCACATTTTCTCGTTTTGCTGCACTTAACTGAATTCTCTAAAACAAATTATGATGATATTTTTAGTGACTAGTGAGGGATATTACTGAGCTAACCTGAACTATAGTTCAAACAATAAGCATGAAAACAACATATCAAAACAATAGCCACAGATAAGAACAGGCATACAAAAAGGGCAGACCTTTCCTTATAGTCAATTTTTAAAAGCTGTATTTTAGAGATTACTTTAGCCTGCTTTCCTCTGACAAGACTAAAAAGCACAGAAGTTGTTCTGGAGTCACCCTAGGGCATGTCACTCCAGCATCCTTGCCCTTGAGTCTTTATTTACGTTGCCACTTTTCAGGGTAAATATACTGAAATTTACAAATCCCTCAGAGCTTCGTTTTTTCCACATACACTATGCAAAAATCCATTCTCCAACTTGCACACTGATAAAGTAAGGGTGACGAATGTGTACGTGAAATCTTTTGTGGCAGACTTTTGTTAGCAATCTTTCCCCAGTAAAACATATCCTCATTCAGAATACTGCAATACATGGTGGGCATAATTAACCATTAAGTGTGAAAGAACGTGGGAAACTGAGCATGTTTTTCAGCCTGAGGCAATCTGTTCATTATTTAGCTCTACTAGCCAGGGTCAGCCACTGCCTCTCACAACTGTTTGTTTTTCTGTCTGCTTAGACCAGAAAATGTTTTAGACAAAGAATGAACTGGAGGTATCTTGCCGCTCCAGAGTTTGCCGTGCGAGCGGATATAGAGCACAGCATCTCACAGGACTAGCGCGGTCCTGCAGCAGCACAGGATTCAGCCAGAAGCACAGCCGGCACAGAAGCCCCTGGGCCGCTTCCCCCGCACGCCGCTCAGGCGGGGCCAGGCCGGGGGTGCTGCCCCGCGCACAGGGGCCGGGCCGGGGGGGCTGCCCCGCGCACAGGGGCCGGGCCGGGGGCGCTGCCCCGCG
>VZTG01006163.1:705712-771135 GCA_013397845.1 Melanocharis versteri | reverse complement strand
TGGGCAGCGCCCGTCTCCCGTGTGTCTGTCACAGGTGTTTCCGGGACAGATACAGATTGTTTACAAAACAAACAACAAAGGGAGGGGTACCCAAGCAAAACCACAGCTGCTTGTTGTTTGAGGCATTTAATAATTTCTTTCTTTGTGCTAGTCTTCTGTTAAGCACAAACCGCTCTTAGACACATATTTGTTATTTTCAGTCTAAATCGGACAAATATATTATTTATGTACCTGCATTTTTTACAAGACCTTTCCCTCCACAAAACCAACCAAACCAACATGAAACTTGTCCTTCAATTACACTTTCTGGATTTTGGATTTTTTGGATTTTAGATTCTCTCATCTCTCCCTATTTTACACCCTGCCCTGACAATTGTTTTTTCACAGCTGAGGTGAAAAATCTAACTGAAACACTGCAGCCTAAGAGCTCACTATACGAGTGTAGCCATACTCATTTTTAGAGTAAACAATCTCAACAGACCATCAGTGGTTGAAAACTCTGGAGAGAAGGGACAAAGGGCACGCACCATCCTACTGTTCCACTGGCAAGTGTTTCTCCTGAGGTGCACACCCAAAGCTTGGAGTTCCACATCACACAGATCACTGGGTACACCTGCTTTTCCCGATACTCTTCAGAGGATCTGATTTAGAGTGCATATCTGCACATCTATGATGATTAGAGTTTGTGCTTTTAATTTGTTTAGTGTAACCTTCATGGCATTACTTTAAATTTACAACAGGGAAAAGTTCTTTTTAGAAATAGCACTCAAATATGATTGCTACCTAAAAATTTGGCTCTCTTATCTTAGCACAAAATAATCAATTATACTTTGAAAATAATGAGATAAATAATTTTTTTCTTTATAACATAAAGATAATTCGTCACTTCAAATGTAAAATATAATTGAAATGATACATGCATTGCAGCCTTGGTAGCTAGAGACTTTTTTTAATACCTGTTTTTCTAGTTGTCTCAGAATACCTGATATGAAGAAGGAGTTGAAGTATCATGAGCTCTTAGATGTTATCCTACTAGGATCCTGAATAGGATTAATAACCTGAAGAGTATAAGTGCAAATCATGTTTAAGATCTTTCAGAAAGCATACAGCTTCAATTTTTTATTTTTACTTTTCACAAATCTATTTCTAACACTTTATATATTCATATTTTATTTTCATAGTACCTCTTAATATCCAATAGTTTTTAGTGGGAAAAAAAAAGAAGACAAAACCATTTAATACAATAAAAAATGAAATCTTTATTCTTTTGGCTCAACTGTAATGTGGTTTACTGTTCTTTATGGTAATAGCATTTTCCTGCATGCAGTTCACCGACACACAAGTCAATATTTTTGTAAAAGGAGGAGTCAACATCGAATTTTTGCTTGTGTAAGAAACACAAAATGTCCTGATGTGATCAATTATACAAGTTTGCTATTTAATTCCTGTGGAAAAAAAACATTGTGGATCCCATATTATATTTAGAACAGTTCTAGTGCAGCATGAATCAACAAGAATAAGAATAGTCTATGTAAACAAACACTGGTAAAGATTTCATGAATAAAAAGACTACCTTGAAACTTCTGATGCAGGCAGTGCTAGAATTTTAAACAAATCCTCCCCACCACATTTCAATTACAAGTTATATCTATTTGGAAGCAAGTGCATTTTGGACTCAGTTTGAAACTTATTTCACATTAAAATGTGTGCAAAAATACAGTACTAATAAAAAAGCAGAAACCTAAAGCTACCCCATTCTTTCCTTTGTTTCTTATTTTGTGAAGTTCTTGAATTAAAAAGTGCTATGGATAGAAAGTAATAAAAGTGACAGTAACATCAACCTGAAGATAATTCTCATTTCTTATTTTATGTACAAAACGCTGAAAAATAAAATAAAATGGTATTTTTACAGTATTTATATTTTCTTAGAAAATTCTATCCATGTAGTTTTCAACAGATTAAGCAGTTTGCAACTTATCCTGTACAGTCTGACTATGCACTGTACAGTAGTCACTTAAAATGTTAGAATGCAAAGCAAGAAGCTCTTAAATAGCTGCAAACTATTGCTTGATGTCGTGAAAGAATGATGACCAATTGAACGATTTATTTCACTTAACCACTGAGATATGGCTTCCCATATTAGACTCTTAACAGTGGAAGGAGTAAAATTACAGCAGCAAAGGCAAGATAAACATGCATCAGTGATAGCTTCCAAACTATCTATAATGGTACAGAATACTTCATATTAGCTGTCGAGAGCTTGCAAATTACACTGACTGTGGTACATATTTGATGCAATAAACATTGTGCACATGTCATTATTTGTTTGCTCAAACATGCACCACGGGATTAAAATAACTATTTACATAGAGGGTACTTTTTTAATCAACACATACAATGTCAACCTTGCTGAGAGCAGAAGATGGTTAAATGATACTGCAGGGTGAAGCAGAACAACTTCATAATCCTTATGTTTTGCAGGTTTTTGGTAAACTCAATTTCCCAAGGTCAGGTAAACTGTTTTCTGCAGAAGAATACTTAGAAGTGGACTCTATGTCCCTTGGTAGAATTTTTACACAGAGTTTGTTCAACTATTGTTAAATGACTTATGAAAAAATAAAACATCTGTTCTATTATTGTAGACTCTATGGGACTTTACAGGCACATTAAGATTTGTCTGGATGAGATACTAGATGGATACTGTTGTTAAGCACCTCAACATACAGAGCCACCCTGAAACACGGAAGTAGTCAGACTGCTGCTTTGTGCGACGTCATGTTTTCCCATGCATGAACTACAAGTGCAGCATGCCTTCATGCAAATCACTTCTGTCTGTACATTATAGAGAATCCGAGAGTAGAACACCTGGTCCTCATACCCCCTTCCCCAACATAAAAACCATTTACAAAAATAGTCACATATAATAGTAAACAACCTGTGAATTAAAAAATGATAAGTTCACCAACACTGATTTTTGTAAAAATATGGCAGATGTGACTGTTGAAATGCTAACAGTGGATACAATTTTTGTACTGTGTGTTTCATGTCAAACACAGAGATTCATAGGTTTGCACCTTTTTTTTTTAACTGGTCCCTACAGTCTGGTTGGCCATTTTATCATCTCTTCAGCAGTGTCAGCTGGTACTAAAAACAACAACCTCCTGTCAAGATGTTACCCTGTTTTACAGAGTTGCAGTTTGATGACGAGGGGTCACTGTCTTGCTATAGGCACTGACCTTATATATATATATAATTATATATATATCTATATATGTAAAAACTGACAGTTTGGCATGTACCTCCTACAGGAGTCCTGTTTACACAAATACATACTTCTTCAGGCTGTAAACAGTTTATCACAAACAGCGTTCTGTTTTACTTTTTACTTTCCCTGCTGTCTTTACCTTTATCTTCTTTTTCTGATTTGTCTTTTTCATATTTATCCTTGTCTGGCTTTGTTACACTGTCATAAGAAGGTGGGGAGGTTGTGGATTGGGTCATATCTGTTTTTTCTGGAGTGGAGTTCTCATTTAGTTTATCCATAATCATATCTTCTTTCATGGGCAGATCATCTTCCTCTTTACCTTTATCCTGACTAAATATACATGATACTTTTTTGACTTTTTGCCTTAAAAGGTGACGTCTGTAAGCACGCTGAATGATGACAGCAGACACCTCCTCCTGCTTTCGTTTCAGTGTGGTTGTAATTGGTTCATAGGAGACTTTAGAAGGATTGGCTGCCATAAACCGATCTTCCATCTGTATTCTCAGGGCGTCCATCTCCCCACTTTCCCCCAATACACGCTTGGTGAAAGCAAACAAGATGTCAAGGCAGTGGATTCTGTCACCGCTCACCATGGGCAGATCCATTGCAATAAGCTGGACTTTGTTTGGTTTTGCTATGAGAAGAGGTGGATCTAATGAAGCTGCAAAATCTGATAATTTACTGAACTCTATGAATTGTGTTGCATCAGGATCAAACTTCTCCCAGACTTCATAGAACATCTCAAAGTCGTCCTCGCTCAAGGGTTCAGCGCTTTCTTCAGTAGCAACACTGAAGTTCTCCAAAATCACAGCAATGTACATGTTCACCACTACCAGAAAGGATATGATAATGTAGCTGACAAAGAAGAAAATCCCAACAGAAGGGTTGCCACAGTCACCTTTCACAGAGCTCCCTGGATGATCTTTATGGGGGTCACAGTCTGGCTCCCCACTGTTAAGGATCGGGGCGAGCAAACCATCCCAGCCAGCGGACGTGGTGATCTGAAACAGGCAGATCATGCTGTTGCCAAACGTTTCAAAGTTGAACATGTCGTCAATCCCAACTTCCCTCTTGACATAGGCAAAGTTGGACATGCCAAATATCGCATAGATGAACATGACCAGGAAGAGCAGCAGCCCAATGTTGAACAAAGCAGGAAGAGACATCATCAAAGCAAAAAGCAGAGTGCGGATTCCCTTAGCGCCTTTAATGAGGCGCAGGATTCGACCGATTCTGGCAAGTCGGATGACTCTGAATAGTGTGGGGGATACGAAGTACTTCTCAATCATCTCAGCTAAGAACATACCTAGAAAAAAACAAGTTAAATCAGTAAAGAGTATTATTACATATAAAAACCACTGCTAAAGATTTATTCTACAAGTATTGTAGAACTTTAAGAAGAGTAGGATACTTTAACAGATTTTTAGAAACTAGCCATTCAATTGTTTTTTCAAAACCTTTGTGTTTGGTATACTTTTTTAGGATAAACTGATTAATAGTGTATGTATATTAACAAATGCTGAAATCAAAGGAATACCCTTTTGTTTAATTGTAACAAAAATAATCTCAGTTAATTTGAAGAAAGATCATATGCACAGTAGTATTAAAATGCCATGTAATCAAGTTAGGGTATTAAAAATATATATATATATTTAAAGAGAACTGCAACTCCTTAATCATATATAAAATAAAATGAACACAGGTTTATTATTCATGACACAGAAATTCCGAACATAAACAATCTGATAAAAAGGTTTGTTATAACTCACAGAAGAGCAAAAGAATTGAGCATTATATTATGTGCCTCAAAGCAGAAAAATAACCTTTTCAATACAAAACCAGCAAAACTGATTTGCATATTAAAGAATACTTAAAAGTTAAAATAACACAATTTTTACTCAAGTTGTTTCAAGTTTGCTGCTCTAAGATAAAGCAAAGATTAGTGGAGTTATTATTTGTTACCACATCTGCTTCAGCTCTGCTTCTCCAGTGCTCACTCTAGGTCAGGCACAAAACCACCCAGGATCAAACTAATCTGAAGTGAGCAAAGTGTTTTACCCTGCTGTCTGGGGTGCATGCGTGCTACCCTTGTAATAGTCCCACACAGATTTTGCTCTTGGATTTTGAATGGCTGGACTCTTTCACCTGCAACTGTCACTGTGAGTTTATATCAAAATTGCCTTTCATGTATGCGTAAGAATCTCTACTGAATTAGGAATAAAGATCTAATTTCAACCAATAAAAAAGTAGGAGTGTGTGAAACCTCTTGCTAAAAAAATTCTTACCATACTTTTCAGTTATCTTATGGATAAGACTTCCCAGTGACAAAGTTGAACCAAAATATAAATAGATTTTACATGGCAAAAATATTTCAGTTTTTACAGAATTAGACATTTTGTAAAAATGAGTTGCTCTTACCTACTATGGAGAGAATGACAACCACAAAATCAAAAATATTCCAACCTATAGTAAAGTAGTAATGACGAAGTGAAATCAATTTCAGAACAAATTCTCCAGTGAAAAGAACAATGAACACCAGGTTAATCCAATATAAAATGTTTTCCATGTCTTCACTCTGGTCATCTGTTTCTACCATCATTGTGACCATGTTAAGGCAGATGAGTATCATGATACTGATATCAAATGCTTGTTTTGTTACAAAATCAAAGACCATGCCTTGGAATTTGTTCTGTTGTGGCAGAAGAAAGAGAAAAAGATGGTATTTCAGATTAATAAGGCTTTTCTTGTATCACGTATTTTTTTAGCTTACAACTTACTTCAGCCTAAGGCATAATTGAAAAAATCCAATTTTTAAATAGATGTAAAAATAACAGAAAATATTTTATTCTTACTGCTGGTCGAGGTATAGGTTTTTGTGGTTTCTTTGAACCCAATTTTTTCATTGCATTGTAGTATTTCTTCTGTTCTTCTGTCATAAAAATGTCTTGACCTCCAAAGTAAACCCAAGAGACAAAAACTGGTTACAATCATGTATCTGTATTGATTACATATAAATAATACTAATAATTGGTCTTGTTCACATTCTCATCTGTGGGAAAATTTAGGATGGACATCAAATTCCTCTTTTATAATTTTTATATTAAGTATTAAGTTACACAAAGTTTTAAGTTTGGCAGCTGGAACACTGATGCCTTTTGAGGCAGTGTTGACAAAACACAAAGACTAAAGAGGGTACGAATAAAGATAATACAATGTTTATTATCAAAGTTCAGGAATCCACACAGCTGAGCTCTGTGGCATGGAGGTAGTATAGCAAAGAGTTTTTATAGCTACATTTAGCTATTTCAATGGTTAGCCTTTTTATGAGTCAATTAAGGCTTCAGTCTCAAATCCAGATCTTTACAAAGATGACATTGAGTATTTCACTAAGCATGGACAGTCAGAGATTGTGACTTGTCCATCAAACCCTCATCAAGCCAAACTGTGAGCTTTAATAGTTTAATTATTACTTACTATGCAGCGCTCTTAACTAATTTATCATAAAAAAAATATTTTATGAATAAAGTCAACATCGGTGAACCAAAAATAACTTTTTTTTTTTTACTTTCTTTTCAGAATAACAATGAAGTACTTATCTTCTTTTTCTGCTGGTTGAAATTGTCTATGATGACACCAATAAAAAGGTTCAAGGTAAAAAATGATCCAAAGATGATAAAGATGACAAAGTAAAGATACATGTACAGGTTATCTTCATACTTAGGCTGATCCAAAACCTGCAAAAAAGGCATAGAAACTACGCATTAGTTTAACAGTGAACACAAAATATCTGCTGGATAGAATTTAAGGCTCCATCACTGTGACCTTTGCTTCTTATGGTCAAGTTCTGACATATCCATTCCAGTGCTCTTCAATCTACAAGAAGTTACATTCTTGAAAAAGGACTTTGCTATCAAACTTGAAATTTCATTTTTAAAAATGTAACTGGCCTGTATGAATGTAGAATAAATGTTGAAAACACAGTTGGTTTAAACCAACAAAATTCCACCTGTCTGAGTGCACAGACAACCAGAAACACCAAGTTTTATATCTGCAGAATTTTCTGTAAATCTTGTGGGAGGCCGCTGTTGTGGGCTTGTGGAGATTTCACTGCTACAGGCACTTAGGAAACTGCACAGGATTATGGAAGAGAGGCATCCAAGCCATGTTTAGACTAAGCATATTTTATTGGTACAGCTATGCACTTTCACTATACTTCAACAGGCCTCCTGCTGTGAGTGCAGCTTACCAAAAAAAAAGATGGAGCTTTACTATTTTATTCAATTGTAATTTTATTGAATTGAATTGAATTGAAACTGTAGTTTATTCAATTGTCTACTTAGAACTAGAGGAAAACTTGCACCAAGGGAGCAAGGGGCAGGCCAAAGGGTAAGAAAATGCACAGATCTAATTAAAAATAAGCACTGTGCCCTAAAGAAAGGAGCCAGGCAGCTTGCAGAGCACAATGAAAGTCTTAACTATAAATAAGATCAGTGTTACAAAAAAACCCCTCTCTCTGGATCAGTGTCTGTTTCCAAATATAAAGAATGGCTCAATGCATAATGAGAGGAGGAAAAAGGTATTTCATGGCAATAGGTAAATGTGTTGTAGGATTGAGGGATTTTGATTCAAGTGTGCCATAGAGAACATGGAATCCTTTAAGACTGCTCCTCTGCTTTCCTAATTTCTTATATTTTTTCCCATGGTTTCTATTTTCTTTAAGTACAAAATTATAGTAACTCTTTGTTCTTTCATTTTTACTGTTACTTCTGAAAGATGTTAAAATTACATTCTCAAATCCTGGAGCTCGTACAATCAAAACAAATGGAGTCAAGGGACTATACTTACATTACGAGAATCCACAGCTGCGTACATGATATCCATCCATCCTTTAAATGTAGCCTATAAAAAGAACACAGGTGTTTAGGTCACACTTTTCCTGGAAAATGGCTTGTCAGAAGCATTTTTTAGGAGCTGAGACTAAGTGATTTTAGTCCTCATCATAAAAACCAGCAGAGTGCAATGCTAATAGCTGGCTCTTGCCTTCTATTGTATGTTTTATTCATGTACAAGAATTGCAAGCAAATTCTAATATCTGACTATAGAGGAACACAGCATCCATTAAGAACTTTTGTCCATTATGAATAATATCTGATGTAAAAGTTATTTTTTTTGTGCAGGAGCATTAGAGGTTTACTTGATACAGATTCAATGCAGCTAAGGTGTATTTGGTTTGAATTGCATGTTTTTTCTCATAGTCAGTATAGCCTCTATGCTTTGTGTTATTTCTGTAGAGTCATGGATTTATCCCACACTTCGTAATTCAAACCAAGAAGTGAGAGATAAAATTTCCAAATTAAAAAAAAAAAAAAAAGTAAAGATCTTTTCACTGTTACAAGTAAACAACAGAGATATAGAAATAGAAATTAAGGACTGGTGACTTACCACCTGGAGCAGAGAAAGGTAACCAAGGCCTACGTTGTCAAAGTTAACCTTCACATTCTTCCACCGGGCAGTTTCATTGTTTTGTATGAGCTCCTCACATTGACTGAAGTTGTTGATTTGGCTGATATCAAATCTCTCATCGGTTGTAGTGTTAACACAGTAGTAAAACTTTCCAGCAAATAGATTTACTCCCATGATACTAAAGATCAGCCAGAATATAAGGCAGACAAGAAGCACATTCATAATAGATGGAATTGCTCCTAACAGGGCATTCACCACAACCTGGGGTACAAATGAAACCCAAGAGAGACACTGTAAGAACACAGGCACCAGGATCTTACAAATGCTTCATCAGCCTCTCTCAAATGCAACATGCTATTATAATTCTAATATCTATGTTACACTTCAATTGTTGAGAGTAACAAGTCAGAGAAGCAGTATAGAGAAAAGATAAAATGCCAAACTTAATTAGAAGGAAAAAATACAAACAGTAGCAAATGGTAGCTTTAAAGAATGGGAAAAATAAGAACAAACCAGTAAAACAAACTAAAAAAAAGGGCAAGGAGAAAAAAGAAGTATTTATCAGTGCTTTTTAGAATATTTACTTAATATGTGTCTGCAAAACCATAATAATTATAATCACTGATTGAATCAAACAAACCAATTTTTTTTTATTTACATGTTTACTGGATAAACAAATCCAAGTAAGTTCAAATCTATTACTGAACAACTTTCTAATTGAAAGTAACTTTGAATCTTTTTAAAAATAAAACCCAGTGATGTATGCATGTTCATTTGCATGTTTACATATAGAATCAGAAAAGTAGAAATGTTCAAACCAGGAAAGCTGCTGATTATCTGAACATATCAGAGCTGTTAATGTTCAGGCAAGTGGCAGATAAAACTTGAAAAAGAGACTTGATTTAATTCCCAACTGGATTTTGGGAAAAATCAGATTTCAGGAAAGAAAAATGTGAAAATGAATTCATGTGTGATGATGAGCAATGATTAAAAACATGCCAGAATGAAAATAAAACACTCAGGAAGATAAAATTTGGGAGAAAGTAGGTCCATTATGAATGAGAATTATTAATTTAATGATGGAATCGATGATGCTAAATTTGTTAATTCCTATTTAAAATCTCTTTGTAAATAACTCTAAGAATATAAAATTTGTTAAGTGTAGAGCACTGCTGCCAAATTTGACAAAACAACTGAATCAGATTCTTAAAACTTAGTGAAGTTTGCTGCTTTTTTTTCTTTTTTTTTCCCTTTAATGCAGAACACTAGCTATGACTTTGATGGGCTTGTTTATAATTCATTTAGTTTCTATGATGTAGGTACTAGGGCAGATCCTCTAGCGTTATAAACTAATTGTTTCTGTTTGAAATACAAATATGTAGTGAAGGTCTATGAAGCATTTTGGCATTACAGTTACATCTGCAACTAATAGCATCCATAGAATCAATGAATTATAAAATTAGTCATCCAGGTAGATTGGCTTTCATTCCGTGCCCTTTTACAGAACAAAAAAGAAACACTTTGAATGCTGGATAGGTGATGAACCACCATCACGTGTACAATAAAGTAGCATTGGGCTGAAGGAAAGGAGAAATTCCTGTTTTACACTCAGGGCCCCATTCCTGCTAAAACACTACCTCTTTTGGGTGATACATACTTTGGACAACATTTGAGAGCCTATAGGCCTTCAGTGAAATTGTGGTTATATTAAATTTAAGAGCTGGATCAAATAAGCTTCCTTTCAATGTAAACTACTCCCTGACTCTATAAAAGCACAGAATGGTTAATGAAGTCCAAATCTTCCATGCTTTTTTGTTTGTTTGTACATTTTTTCCCACATATTTTAAATCAAATGCTTTAATAAGTGGTTATTTCTAGTGGGGAAATGTAAATCAAATCAGAATAGTTTCTTAATCATACTAAAAATCTCCATAGCAATACCTGTTATAAATGAATAAGCAAAAGTAATCTAGAATTTTTTAAGTCAGCAGCTGGGTAGAGAGGATTCCCTAACTGATGGATAAATCCCTTCTGACTATTTCAACAGTGCTGTCTGATGTTGACAAGCTTGTACTCAGCATTGTGAACCACATGACTGTGGAAGGCCATAGGGCATTGCTTGACCTAAGCAAATGAACAGTCTAATTACAATGCTGAATTAGTTTAAACTGGAAAATCATGAACTCACCTATTTTTATGGCAAGTTTGACTGGAATAATAAATGGCAAGATAATTTTTTTCCCAATTTGGGAACATTTTCCACATATATTAGGGGTTTTTCTTAACTGAAAGTTATCTCAATTCTTCTACTTAAAAATATTAGTAGATTTCTTAAATGTAATAATATCATCCATCAGGAATGATTCATGAGATATACAGGAATAGTTAATGAAGTGAAAATATTTGTCCTCAAGCTTTCAGTCTCAGTACACCCAAGAATTCTGTTCCTCTTTCTGCTGCAGCTGCAGATCCAGTCATGTTCTTTCTTTAATTGCTGGATTTCTACAGCTGACCTACTTTCTCTGGTATTAGTCTGAGTCCTGAAGCTATAGAGAACCAGCTTGTGATACGAATCATTTGAAGACACTCAAAACATATGGCTGAGCATCACTGAAAACACTGATCCAGACACCTTCCAGCCTCCACTGGTAGTGGAGAAAAGGGACTAGGCCTGACAGCAAACGAAAGTAGGGGAAGCATAAGAAAGACATCAAACCCCTTGTCTTCTGGTTGAAAGAAAAAGGTATAATGTGCCTAGCACCATATAGCCGTGAGTGATACTGCTTGGGACAGAGCACAGGCAGATTAATTATATTCCCATGGGCTCTTTTAATGGAGCTCCAAGTTCAAATTAATGTATATCTTTCCTAGCAATAACAGTGGTGGGAAGATGCAGGGGAAAAAATCATGGTTTTCATATGGGCAATTTTTTTCTATTAAGTGCTAGTTTGGGTGGGCACAAGTCCTAATTCTAGAGAATAGTACAGTGAGTTAGAAATTTTATATATATTCAACAGAATTTCCTGCTTGTATACAGGAAGTATAATGCTCGATGGAAGTAAATTTAAGTGTCTATGCAAATAGATGCATTGTACTGTATTGTCATATTTTCGGTTCATACATGAAAAACACCAACGGAATGATTATGTTATGAACAGACATCTTGAATTTCCATGTATTAGACCTTAAAATGTTCTCGTGATAATCTCTTCATCAACTTGAGCTACTGTATCTTTAAAGGCACTAAACTTGGATTTAATTACTTTAAATAAGGCAAAATTTATTACATCCATAGGAAAATTTCAATGGTTAACTGCCTAACTAATGAAATTACAGGTCACATTTCTAGTCTTAAGTAATCAAACTTCATCCACTACTTTTTATTGTATTTTTCTCTAAACTCATAAATCTTCTCATATGGGTATTGTACAAAGCGATACAGTTGGCAGATCAGGGTCAAATCCATAGGTAAAATTTACACCAACATGGAAGTTACGGGATTGACAATTACCCATGAACCTTCATGACAAGGTTATTGGTTTTTGCCTTGCAACAATAAATTGCCACTTAAGCAATTTACTGTGCATATAAAATTTGAAATATTTTTATTTTGCATTTTTTGTTTTGCTAACTGTTGCCATAAAAAAACCCACCCAGCAGTTAATGTGGTTTTAGTGAGATAATACTGATGCTTTAGACAAGCCTTACCTCTGATACAAACATCCCAAATTTTCAAATTTGCTTTAGTAAAGGTCCAGAAATTTTTTGGAGGCAAGGAAACACTATTTCCTGTTTGAATTTATAACATTTCATCAAAGCCCATTTCCTTTTTGGTTGAAGTCTCTTCTCTTACTTTCCACACACAGAGAGCATGACATTTGCCTCAGAAGCTCTCCAATTTGTAGTTGACTTACAAATTAGCTAATCAGCTTATCACCTGAGGTGCCAAAGAATAGTGATTGCAAGAGAGGGCTCACACAAGGATCCCTTTTAATTATGGCAGTAGGGTTCCAGTTCAGGTGCATCTGCTGATGCCCACTGTGGCAGCATGTCCAAGAGAGACAGATGGACCCTGAAGGTGTAAGCCAGACATCTTCCCGTGGCTGGATCTAGAAATATCTACCATATCTGGTTGTTCACTACTACCCCTAAGAGAAACATTTCTAGAGCTTTCGAGTCATAGCAGAGTACATCAGGTCTTTGTCCATTTCAGAGCACTAAAGAAGTGATCTAAACTAACTGCTTTGACTTTGCACTGAGACAGACTGAACGTGCCCTGTTGGGTAGCTGAGGGTCTCAGCTGTGGAAACTGATATGGTGATAACGAACAGCTGGGGACAGTAACTTCTCAAATATAACAGCAAAAGTCTAGTATGTTTTCAGGCTGCTTAGCGCTCTATAGATTATAATCAACATTTTACAATCACTATGGAAAGCAGTAAGCAACCAGAAATCATAAAACCATCTCGATTTTTGATATACTAGAAAAGTTTTCTTAAATAGAATGCAATAGTTCTAATATGAAAGAGAGAAGGTATTTTAATAGTGCCAATTTACTTGTTAACATACAAATTCATTACAAAACTTTTAGTTCTAAAAGACATTCCCAGTTTATATACACAGAGTACTATGTTAGAAGATATAGACTATGTATGATAGTCTAAACTGGTACGAAATACACATGTGCATGCATACATGGGTGTATGTGCACACATTTATAAGAGGAAGTATCGGAGTTTTTTTAAACTGTTCTGACTATAGCAGGATGTATTTGTATAGGATAAATTCAGTAATATTGCATAGATCCATGCAGTTGATAAATCCTTGGGCCCTCCATGAAAATATGAAAAATGGTGAAAGGCCAAGGAGCCTCATTAAGTGTAAAAGTATGTGCAATAACACATGAATTCATATAAGCAGATGAAGCCTTTTGCTTATATGTTAGTGATAAATGTGAAAGATATAGGATGGTAGTGTAGCATTTCTGCATGGATTGGTTGTTGATTATTCTGCATGCATTGTTTCTGTGGATGCATGCATTATTTCAGATTCTTTCACGTTGTCTTACCCTCATCCCTTCAAATCGCGACAAGGCTCTTAGAGGTCTCAAAGCTCTTAGTGTCCTAAGGGACTTAATGGCACCAAGTTCAGAGTAACCCAATGCATTTGCTGTTAAGCTAACCAAAGAGACCTACACAAAAACAGAAAGGCAATATTGCTCATTCATCTTTATAGCCTTCCGATACATATGGTGGGAATGATGTGTGCCCTGAACTTCTCAAGAAGATTCAAGGCTGGACCTCTTTCTCCAGGAAACCCTCTATAATGCAGAAACATCTTTATGTCAGACAAAGTAGAATAAAAGTATATTCTAAGTACCTGTTGATGAAATCATGTTGGTAGAATGGTATAAAAGTGCCTTCTATATTCACATAAACCAGCCAACATTTGGTGGTGTTTAAAGAAAAACGAATTCACATGCAAAAACAAAACACCCAAAAGCTGGGTGAATTGGAATGGACAATTTAGGTCAGGGCTTCCCATGATATCTTCAGAACTTGATGAGAATGTAAACGCTCTCAAAAACCACATCCAGACCTTGCTTTTGGTCAAATGTAACTTTCTAGTGTCCAGAAAATCTTATTCAACAGCCATAGCTACCAGTGCTGCTCAGATTTAACCAGACTAATCAAGACTGAGAACCAACTGTTTGTTAGACAATGGTAGAAGCTTCATTGTTAGGCATATCCACACTTCATTACATTCCCTGTGACTCCTTTAACCACTTCATCAATTCTGGCTTGCATAACGCTGGTCTGGTCTGCAGGCAGATGAGTAAATAAACTAGAATAGCTGTAAAATAAATAATACAATTATCTTTCATCAATAATCCTTGGAAATGTATTTCTAATAGCCATTGGGAAGGAGTGGCCCTAATAAATTAAAAATAAAACAAATCACCTTCTATTTCCATCCATTTAATGCCCTTCCCTTCCATCCTTCCTGTTCTTTCAATTCCTTTATCTCCAAATTGTTCTTTTTTGCTTTTTTATCACAATCCCCTGACTACAAATTAAAAAGAATGCTTCAGATATGAACATTTTTATTTAAAAAAATTGCACCAAGGTAAGGTTGACATGGATAACTAATAAAGCTATTTATAAGGGTCACAGAAGTAACTAAACCACAGATTATAAAATAAGAATTAAATATTTTTTGATAAATAAAAGCTCTATAGCTCATGGAAATTTACATGTCTGACGATTGAGCCAATATATGTTTTACAAAGGTACAGACTCAATCATAAAATACTATATAAGCATATAGTCATGTCTTATCATAGGATTTGCAGGATTTACAAGATGCAGTGTTTTCCAAGCTCTGTGTAGTAAAGACCTCATGATCTATCACTGTAGTTTTAGGGAGATATTCAGCAATTTCTCTAGAATTCTGGTGCTTTTCATAACGTGCAAATAGGTGGTTTAAGACATACTCTTAACTTGCACTCCATGGGAATTACATCTGTGGAACTGAGAGATGCCTATTAACACAGACAGAGGTAAGTCAGGCAATTGGGGATGGAAGGGAAATGAATATCTGCTGTATGATCAAAGATCTGTAGTCTTCCATTTATTCTACCCAGAACTGTACATACATCGTTGAGCATGTAGACCTGAAATTACAATGCACTTCTCACTAGGTCTCCTTCAGACAATCTGTATCTGCTCCTCGGTACTGCAGCCTTTGGAAAATCATGCAGGAACCCATTCTAAGGGGGCTCATCTATGGTTCTCTGAAGTGTCTCTTTGAGATCACCCGCATGATACGGTGAAAAGTGCAAGGGTACTGCATAATACAATGGAACTGACAATTCCTAGCAGTATTTTCCTTTCATATTGCACAGAGTAAGTGTCAGGACACTTACAGTATTGATTAGAATATTAGAAAAAGTTTAAGAAATTGCTCCCATATACAACAAAAAATGAAGAAGATGAACAGCATCTCTTCTATACCACAAAAAAAGATAGTAAAAAGCATCATTTCAAGAAAGCATTACAACTTCATAAAACTAGAGAATTTCGACGAAACACCTCTAGAGAAATAAGTATATCCAAATATTTTTTTCCTTTCTGAACAGAATTATAAACCATACCACCACAGCAGTTAAAATAGAGTTTTTGTTGAATAGAATATAAATCTTATCCTGAAAACATAATATTCTGATTTTTAAAGCCTGTTGTACAGGACATGAAAAAGAATACATACATCAACAATCAGGAAGTCCAGCCAGCACCATGCATTAGTGAAATAGGTTTGAAAGCCATAAGCCACCCATTTTAAAAGCATTTCCAGAATGAAGATATAGGTGAAAACTTTGTCAGCATATTCCAGCATGGTCTTGATAGTTTTACGTTGCTCTATGTAGATATCTTCAAATGCCTGTGAAAAATATTTTTGAAGATATAATTAAATGTCTTCACAATTTGCAGTGTGGTATAGGAATGGCCAGGAAAAAATTTGCATTGAAAAAATATACATGATGATAAGGCATGTATCTTTCCCTCAAGTATAACTTTGGCTTTCACTTAATACTTTTCATAAAGCTGAGTCCAAACAATATTCAGCTTTCAGCTGAGCTGAACAGCAATACACAAAACTTACCGTAAGATCACTCTTCACACTTCCTTTTAATTTGTTTCCATGGATAATGTTTGTGTGGCCAGCTTTTGGCAGTGGGGGGAGCTAAAGGGGTGGCTTCTGTGGGAAGCTGCTAGAAGCTTCCTCCTTGTCCAGCAGAGCCAATGCCAGCTGGTTCCACGATGGACCCACTGCTGGCCAAGGCCAAACCAATCAGGAACCATAGCAACACCTCTGTGACAATATATTTAAGAAGGAAAAATAAAATTATTGCACAGGTGGAATTGTAGGCAGAGAAAAGTGGAGTGAGAATATGTGAGAGGAACAGCTCTGCTGACACCAGGGTCAGTGGAGAAGGAGGGGCAGGAGGTGCTCCAGGTGCCAGAGATGAGATTCCCCTGCAGCCTGTGGTGTACACTATGGTGAAGCAGCTGTGCCCCTGCAGCCCATGGAGATCCACAGAGGTGCAGAGATCCACCTGCAGCCCGTGGAGGAGCCCCATGCCAGAGCAGGTGGATGCCCAAGAAAGGGCTGTGAACCTGTGGGAAAACCCATGCTGCAGCAGGCTCCTGGCAGGGACCTGCAGACCCATGGAGAGAGGAGCCCACACTGGAGCTGGTTTCCTGGTAGGATTTGTGACCTTGTGGGGCACCAACGCTGGAGCAGGCTGTTCTTGAAGGCCTGCACCCCATGGAATAGTGACCCACATTGCAGTAGTTTGTGGAGAACTGTTACCTGTGGGATGGACCCACATTGGAGAAGTTCATAGAGAACTGTGTCCCGTGAAAGGGACCGCATGCTGGAGCAGGAGAAGGACTCCTTTCCCTGAGCAGTGGCAGAAACAATGTGTGATGAACTGACCAAAACTCCTATTCCTCATCTCCCTGTACTGCTGGGGGAGGATGTAGAGCTGGGAAGGAAGGTGGAATGGGGCGAAGGTGTTTTTAAGATTTATTTTACTTCTCATTATCCTGCTCTGATTTTGTTAACAATATATTCAGTTAAAAGCCTGGGGATGAGTCTGTTTTGCCTGTCACAGTATTTGGTGAGTGATCTCTCCCGGGTCTTATCTCAACCCATGAACCCTTCATTATATTTTCTCTCCTCTGTCCATGTGTGGAGTGGAGTTATAGAGCACTTTGGTGGGTACCTGGCATCCAGTCAGGGTCAGCTCACTACAGATAGCAAGGGCTTATTGACATACGGATTTCCTTTTTGGGAGATACAAATTTATATTAAAATTATATGAGGGATTTAAAAATGACCCTGTGATACAGTATTTTTGAGGAATAATTGAAATAAACTATGCACGCTAACCCACAAAGCAATCCTGAATAGAGAGAACTATCTTGTCAAAAGAAAATGTATACATTGACAGTGAATCACTGTGCATTGAGCCAAGCGTAGCAAGAATATTGTATTTTACCCCTGCTATGAGAAACGAATTATTTTAATACCTACCCAGTGCACCTGATTTAACGCCAATCTGTTAAAATATCTTATGGAATTCTGTTGGCACCTTTCACCTCAGTTTGCAAATTTAAGTTGCTGCTGCTAAGTTCCTAGCTCAGCTGTGTTTTTATTTAAAAAAAAAAGCTATTACATCAGTATGAAAACATGTGAACACCAGTCTGATAAAAGTAATTTCTTATTTCCATTAACACTACATTTTGAACTTGAAAAACAATTTGTTTCACAGCCCACAAGCAAATTCTTACATGTCCTACAATATATGCCACGTGCTTGCAGATATGTTTATATTAAAACATTTATTAATTAGATATCAAATTCTAATTTGTTACCTGTAGCTATGTGATTAACTGTAATTTTAAATGCTTGCTGCTTAAAATCACAATAGTCACAACAGTTCCACACTTAATTTACCAGAGCACCGCTGCTGAGAAGAATCATGAAGACTATGAAGGTCTCAAACCAGTTGTGTTCAACAATCTTATAGCAGGTTTTCCTAAGATTCCACCAGATTTTCCCCTTTCCTTCTTCTACACTGACTTGACAGCATTTGAATCTCCGTACACAACCTAAATGTGACAATAAATTTTGAGATGTCAGAATAAAGTAAATATTTATTTGGAATCACAATGAATGGTAGTCATTTGACTTTTTCAGTGCTACTGCAATAGATCCTTATAATTCCTCTTTGAGCATTTTTATTTAGTATTTGAAGTTAAAGCTTTGTATCTTTCGGAATACCTTCCAAAGAGAGTGAATGCACAAGAACAGTAAATCCATGGCAGTAACTCTGAAGGAGTTACTCATACAAACAGATATTACAACTATAATCACAAAACATCTTTTGATTTTGAATAAAAAGAGAAACCCGTCCAAGTCAACACAATTAGGTCTATTTACCTTGCATGTATTTTGCTTTGCCTACCTTCCGTAAAACAAGCTTCTGGCTCCAGAACTTCTTCAGGCTCTGCTTCTGGCTGTTCACCTTCTGGAGGTAGTCCAATATCAACTGTGCTGCCTTCTGATGAACTGGATGCATTCAATTTCTGTGAACAAAACCCCACATAATTATTTTTTTTCCAGTTTTATTATTTTGAATTGAAGTTAATGTTGGAAATGTATATCAAAATATTTCTAATGTATTCAGTGCTATGATATTAAGATAACTTCTTATCTACAATCTATAATGCCAAATTGCTCTACTACAGGTGAGGTCACAAGATTAGAAACTACATAATGTGCATTTTCCCTATTGAAAATATTTTTATATTTTCATACAAGGAATTGCTGAAATTACTAGACTGTTATTCTGAGCCACACATAAGAATTTTGAAGTGAAATTTCAGTAAGCTAAGAACGGGTGCTTTCCACATTTTTTACGGCTTAATTATTCCAATCATGTGGCTGCATTTTAGATTACACTTCAGATAGCATGTGTTAATACAAATAAATTTCCAACATCATGACCAAACCAACAGCAAGCTGCACAGATGTATTTTCATGTCTCAAGTAAATATTATTCTAGCAAGTCTGTAAAAATCTAAATCTAAAAAACCTAAATATAATTTTTTCATTATTATTGACATGAAAACACATGTTATGAGTTGTATAGGATAATTTAATTATCTTTATTTCTGAAAGAGCAGCACATTACTTTAGGAGCAGTAGCTGATATTTTGCATACTCACTTGCCAATGCATTTTTTGAATTTATTGTGCATTTTGAAACTACTTATTACTTTGGTACAGTACACATAGATGTCCAATTACTATAAAGGCCAAAAAAAAAAAATTTGAAAGACTAAAGTGAAAACAAATGCTTTTAAAACAATACTGTAATAAAATAACACTGCACCAATAAATCATACCAATATTATAATCCAAACCTTAAAAATTATTCTTTCACACTATCATATGATGTTGGCAACAGACAAATATGAGTACTATAGTAAGTAAAAGTAGTTTGATTACAGCATTCTATGACTCTTCTAATGTTATCACTATATGGAGTATAACATCAGTAAAATGGCTGCATTGATAAGTAGCTAATCTTATAAAGGGAATGATGTAAGCAGATTTAGAATACAGTCTATAGGGAATTAATACTGGACAAAGATGTTCTATGGTAACATTAAAGATATATATTTTTGCTGACACTTAAATCTGAAGTTAGAGGCATTATTCCTTTAAAACATTTCTGAGTAGCTTCAAATTCTATACAGTTTTATGTTAAGGAAATGTAAACAGTATTAGTATGTGGATACAGAAAGTAACTTGAGACTTTAATGGAATTTTACATAGCAACAAATATTCAAATATTTTGTTCTTGAAACAAAAAGAAGATTCATTCCTTTCTCCCCCACTCTGGTTCTATTGAATGACACTGACAATACATTGTGTTGTGATTTTGACACAAGCTTAACTTTGATTTTTGTGTACCACAGTTCACTATAGAGCACATTTCAGAGGAAGGTGGAACAAATGGAAACATGTTTTGGAGGGTGTACCTGTGCACTTAGGTTCAGTGATATCTGCACACCCATTTCATCTATGTCTTTTTGAAAATCCCAGCTTAGACATTCATGTCTCATATTTCTGCATGAGTTTTAACATCTGTTGAGGTCAGGTCCAATGTACAGAGATGGATGCACACTTTTCTGCAGATTATTATTGACAAATTTCCCATTGCAATATGTTTGAATTATAGATAATGCATGGCAGTTTGGTCATTGTGGAATACTGCCTCTAAAATAGAGAAACTGGAAAGTATGGGATAAATACTGTAGTCCTCAAGTAAGGACCACAGCATTTAAACATCAGTGGAAGTCAATCATCGGTTTGAGAAAAGGCCAGAAATACCATAAATGCGAGGTACATTAAAAAAAAATTATATATTATGTTAAAAATTACCATTTATTAATACAATACTGTAAATAATTTTTAAACTGAGAAGTGACAGTTTTTGCTACATAGTGTTTTCTTAAAATGTTGCTTGCATCATTCCAATCTGGAGAGCATTTCTAGCAGAATGCTGTAGTAGTAGCAGAGCAAACAAAAATTATGAACTGGCTGAACCGTAAGTTTGAAAGACCTACTGGCCATTATTTTACAGGAAAATGAAGAGTTCAGTGACTCAGATATTATGCAGTTAGTTTAATAAGCACAAAAGGGTAATGAATTCCTATTACTGAAATTGCTTAAGACTAACAGTTAACTCAACATGGAAGATTACTGATAGCCACTATAAGGAGAGATAAAAAATATCAGACAGAAAGGTAGAAAATTATCAATAGAACTGTCAATTATCAGGAACATCAAAAAGACAACTTTATTTATGTGGAGCACTGTGTATGGTTTGATGTATCTTTCAAGTCTCTTCTCACTGAAAATCTTGTATGCTTCATTTACAGAGCTGTAACAATAATCACAGGAGTTAAACTGAACAGAAAAATCCTAAATTGAATCAACAGCAGCTGATACTTGAAATGCAACAATTACATGCCTTATCCCACTGAGAACTCAGTTACTCTTCTGTTGAGGTAACAGAGTATTTCCTTAGCATGCTGCTCTATTATACTTGAATTTAGCCCCAACCAGATCAGTATATAAGGAAAAATATTATAAAAATTATTCAATAAATTCAGCATCATTTGGGAAAGAACAAAAATTAGAAATTTTCAACAGTATAACTTTTTTTTCATTTTTCTTTGTTATTTTTAACATTGAATTTATTGTATGGCATTATGTACAAAATTTATAAAATTTAGTATGCATTAGAAACAGCTAGGAAGATTTTTTGTTGCAGCATCTCAGGATTTTATCGAATCAATTAAGTTCAGTATGCTGGGAAAACTTTTCAGTAACATTCACATATTTTCACGGCAAACTTACACTCTGGTATAAAGCAACTGACCCAGGGACTTTGTGCTGATTTCTATGTATTCAACACAACACCACCTGAGAATGGACCATGTTATTGCTATTATGTTTTGCCCATGCCTTAATACATAAGAAGACTTTTTCTAGCACTTACTGTGACTTGCCAGTGTTCACACACATGGAATCCAGCTGGCTAGCTAGACTACCCCTCCCTGCAGACCCTGATATGTTAGGTATGTAGCATATATCCCAGTTCTTTACCTAAACATATCTGAAATTTACCTTTGTACCTGGTAAATTGCTCTCTGCTTACCAGCATTACAAAAACTGTATTTAGGCAATGGCTATTTACTTAACATGTATATAGCTTTTTTAAAAATGGACATATAGAAACAAGATAATCATCAAACCCAAGCATTAGCTTTGATCTAATTTGATCTAATAAAGTAAGTCGATTTAAGCTTTTTGTTATACCATGATTCTAGATTTCAAAAGTATTCATTCATGCAGATTATAAGAGATTTATCAGGATCAAGCATTAGACACTCTTTGAGAGTTATGAAGATAGAAATTTTCTGAGTAGTATGCTAAGAAAATTATTCTCAGAGAAATCTGTTTTTCAAAACCTTAGAATGTACATACTCCACCTCCTTTTGGAAGAAAACAGTAAGGGGACAAAAGTAGTTACATGTTTCTAAAGCAGCAGTATACTGATTATCATAGAGATTTCAATATCTTCTACATCACATGTACCAACAGCCTTGCCAGTCATGCTTTAGTCAGCAATACAGAACAGTACGAGATACAGATTTTAGTTCAGCTTTCAAGATAGGAAAGCAGCTTGCCTATCAGAGAAGCATTGCAAAAAGCAGCAGCCAAGATTAGGTCAGGAAGTTTTTGACATAATTACTTTCTGAACCTTGACAACATCTCATAGATTCATACAATTCTGCTTCACTTACAGCCTGGCCAGTTTTAACTCCTAACATTTCTTTGTTTGTGCCAAAGATGATTACCCGAGAGTAGCTGGACAGCCCTTGGCTTAACATTTTTAACGAAGCCTGAAATTTTGTGATTGGCCAGGATACCACTAATAGCTGCTGAAATCATAATTTAAGGGACTGAAGGAGCAAAGAGCAGGACATAAGCAGGAAGATGGCACCAAGAGAAACCACCATTTTGATTTTGCTTTCAATTTCCTTTCCTCCCAAATACCTGCGAAAATACTAAATAATGGAAATGAAATTGTTATTTTCTCAGTGCCATGGGTGTCAGTATGAAAATGAGATGTTCTGTGATATAAGTGGCAATATTATATCCAAAATATCCATTTTTTTTTCAGTATGGCTATATGAGCTAAAAAATCTTTGAAGTGGTAGATATCATTGTGATTCCACTGGTGTAATTAAGTGGAATCTGGATGTCACTCCTTCTGATGCTTATACAGTTAGGCGGAATAACTCTATGAGTACAAAAATCCAGAACATTGTAAATCAAAGCAAAACCATCTTGTGATGATTATTGGTTGCAAATACTGCAAAAACCCAGTATCCCTAAATTACAGTCCACTCTGGACTTTATTGATATTTGTAATTCCTTTGATCTACTTATTCATGAGAATTTATTAAATGAAAATATTTGCAAAAAAAGTTGTATGAAAGCCAAAGCCTTTTAAGTAGCACTGGAAATATGCTCCAGTGGGAAGAAGTTCTCCCATCAGAAGCTACTTAAAAAGGCTTTTTAATTCATACAAGCATTAGTGAAAGGATATTTCTGAAACAGAGTAAGGGACTGCTGTTTGCAAATATTAATTAAGCAAACTTCAGTCAACTCTAACATTAACAACTTAATATCATCCACAATGAATCAAAATATGCCAATACAACGCGACCAATTCACAATACAAAGCCTAAATTCTTCAGAGTATCAGAGGATTTTAAATAATGAATATTTTAAAATCAAAATACATCTTATCAGAATAATTATTCTTTACAAAATATAAGAGGAAACGCTCTGGAGCAAGTATATTTTAATTCCACTGATTTACCAAACTGAAAGCAGCAACTGTGGTGTTGTAAATATTATGGCAATGTTTAATAGGTGAGATGTAAATCACACGGAAGCTGAGGAACTTCTGGACAGTTTGATCCAAACTCAGTAGCTTATTTACTTGAATGCTGAACTTTATTTATTACTGATGAGATGAGAATAACTTTAAGTTTCTCAAGGCAGACAATTTTAGAGGTTTGAGGAGGTAGTAATTTTTTGACCATAAATTAAAGAGCTATAGTAAGATTGAATTGGGTCACATCTTGCTATCAGTGTTCTCTTTGCACCTCTACACCTAAGTGTGAGCGTAAGTAAGAGCAGAACTGATCTCTGAATGTTTGACCAGCCAAATAACAGTTTTGTATGAATTCTTTTAATCAAATTTTGGTCACATGCTTTGACTGCAGAACTTAAATTAATTTCATGCTTAATGGTGCTTCAAGTACTGCATCTTAATCTCCAAAATAACTAAATGCTTACACAAGTACTAAAGAAAAGCACTTCTAAAAAAATATATGAAAAATAAATGAAAACATGACTATGATGAGTTTGCAGGTTACCTCCATTATAAGTTAAAATACAATAGTATGAAAGTTTTCTAAAACAGCTAGCAGCTTTTCATTATCAACATAACTTACAGATGGACTTATATATAAATATAAGCTTCTGATGAGAAACATGGCATACGTGTTACATATTCTGTCTTCCCTCAAATATAAAGAAAACCCTTGAAAAACAGAATCCTGAAATCTATATCATCAAGATTGGGAAATGTACACAGCATGCACTGCAAAATACTATTAAAATATCATGGAGAGTATCGGAACCAAAGAAATCTTGGGGCTGCTGCTCTTGCCTGACCATGCTGTGATGCGAGTCCCGTGGCTCAGCAGGGAGCAGCTGTGCATGTTGGTACTTATTGCGATGGATGGGACAGGATCATAGCTGAAGAGCATGCAGGCCAGTCAATACCCGCTAAAGGTGATTAAATAGGATATAGAGAGATGTATAACTTGCTTAGGTAACCTGGGTAAAACTGGTGACACGATGCTCTGCCTCGCTAAAAGGCACCAGAGCTGCCCGCTTGACTGATCCAGCTTGGTTCTACTCCTGTGAGAAGTAAGAACGGTAGGAAATGAAGTTCAGGACACAGCACCTCTGGGTTTTTGCGCTGAATATTGCTTAAAGTAAAATATACATTATTAATGTGTCTGCAACAGCATTAGGAGATCCCATTTTTTTCAAAGCATTTAAGAATATTTTGTCATTGGTATATCTTGGTGTTATTATTGGCCTATAAGTTACATTTAGCATAAATTAATTATTATCAGCTATTTTGATTATTTTAACTAATTATTATACAGTCATACATATACTACAAAATTTTCCATATAAACCATCCCCATAGTACTTAAGAACCTAAAATGGAAAAAATGTCTTTACAGTTTCTACACTAAATAGCAGTAATGCAGCTCAGATCCACAGACCTTTATTTACAGGACAATGGACTCAGCACAGTGGTCCCACAATTATTAATGGCCTACTTCCATGATAAAGTTTTATTTAGAATTTGTTCTCTAATTCCCTTATTATACTGTATTCACCCACTGACACTCTTATGGATACAATGTTTTTATAATTAAATTTATTTTAGGTTTCAGTAACTTTCTAGAAAATTCCTTGTTAAGTCACACCTACTAAGCATGTACAACATTATATGTATTGCTTCTACAAAGGCATAGTCTAGTTAGCATTTCCGTCAAACTACTGGAAGATACATGTGTTGTAATAAAGATTTCACCAAACATTAACATGCTTAATAAAACTTGCTAATAAATCATAATTATTTTGTTGGAATTCAGCTTATTGCCCAATATAACAGTGAATACATGTACTTGGTTGTAGACACAGAAGCAAGCAGAAGCACACAGACACGCACTCATCAGCATCTGGCTATCTTGTGCAGTGTCCTCATAGCACCTGGATGCATCAGCTGCCTTTCATCTGCAAATCTGCTAATTGAACACAGTTTGATGGCAGTTTCTAACCTCAGTTTTTTCATTTGTGGTGTAAGCAATGAAGTCACTAGCAGATCAACTTGGCAACAGCAGTGTCATATAAATAGGAAAACATGAGAGGCCAGAAACACAAGGCACATTATAGTATGGCAAAAAAGAGGAGGCCTTGTAAAAAAGCCATTTGTAGTCAATTGTTTAATTTTAAAAATGCCTCCTTTTCCTATGGATCATTTTCATTACAAGAGTGTTGGTCATCTGACTAATAAGCCAACACTCCTCTAGATCAAAAACCATGGTGGTTAAGAGTATCTAGGGAAGAGTAGGAACTAGGATTAAGATTTTATTGCTTTTGTGTCACACTGTTGTGACTCAAATCTACTTGAAATTTAGACACTTTTATAAGAAATAGCTCACAATCTACTGCTGTGTCTCTCCTGAAAATCCCTGAAACTGATAACCATTCCCTTCAATTTTTCACCTTCAGCTTCTGCATGAGTAAGAAATTTTGACCCTGAATTCAGACTTGGCCAGTCAAAACTGCTTGGCAACAGCTCATCCCTGACTTAATAAGCATTTCTTTGTCTTATCACCTGATCAGTTTGCAGTTCCTGAAGCACAACAGCATTAAGTGCCTCCAAGAATGCAATGAAGACACTCTTTACTTTTAAATATGGTATGTGGAGTAGAAAGCCTTTCTTTTCTGGTAGAAGTTTAATGTCTGGAGTTCATGTCTCAAACGTGCGATAATCCACTTTAAAATTTTTCCTATAGGAAGTCAGTATTTTTGTCACCGGGTAGAATAACCCAATTAGGGTCCTTCCATGGGAAGAAAAGAGAGATCTGGCTGATGAGAACGGTCAGCAGTCACACCGTCCTGTTACACCATTGTCATACTTAGCCCTGCTAACCGCCAGCCCAGAGGTCTGTATAAAGCTCATCCTCCACCTCTCCTCCTGACATAGTGCTCTTGTGCAGTGAAGAACAGAACAACTGAAGGTTAAACGACAACAACTGATTTGTTCTATACCCAAGTACTAGTTTTGAAGAGTAAGATAAATATTAATACAATTAATCTGAGAAAAAGAAATATTTTTATAAGAATAATAAAGACCTTTGTGATAAGAAACAAGATAAGATGACTAAATGTGTGATGCAGTTTGTATAAAAAAGGATCTCAGGCAGAAAATTACTAGAATCTTACCCATATTTATACTCTCAGGTTCAAGTAAGAGAAAATCACTAATGAAAGCCTTTATCTTAGTTTAATGTCTACCCCACAGCATGCAATACTGTTCAAAAATACCCATGCTAATGCTGAATGAACTAGCATCAGTACTAAGCATTGCACAGACTTACTCCACTTGAGCTGATGTGCCTCCACCACTTTCAGTTGTGCAGGACAAAGCAGTGGGTTAATAATACACACACAGTAATAATGCCTTGGCATCCACTATAGCTCTCAGTGCTAGCTTGGATTTATCCACTTGGCTCCACATTTTGCCAGAAAGAGGTACATTTTATTAGTCACAGCGGGCAACAGATTGAAATATCTTAAAGCTTTGAAAATAACAATGAGTAGTCAAATGAAAACATCTTATACTGGGATATTAAGCTTTGTAACTTTTTTACCATAAGGCCATTACTTCACTTCTTCAGTGGTTCTGCTACCATCAGATGGATTATTAGTGATTTATATGAAATTGTTTAGTGATGCTAGTTCAGTATTCAAATGTATATATGGATGCATTTTCACTATGTAAAAAATGTTTAAAACATCAGAATAAACTGTTACAAACCAGATAAAAGAATAAACAGTTGTAATGAAATAAGCATGGAGAAATTTGCACCAGCCATACACGTTTTGTATGACTGCTGGTATCCAGGGCTATTAAACTGGTTACTTTGCTTGATAAGGATTTAACTAAATAAAATAGAAAAAATATTAATTTTCTTAAAAATTTTCTTATGCATCTTGATTATTACTGTAAATGCAATATTGTACCATCTTTCAAAACTCACAACCTTATATCAATTTACCTTAAATAACATTACAAGTTTGTATATGCTGTTGTAAAGGAATTGAAGAAAGATTTGAATTCAACACTAGTAACCTCAGCAAAAAAAAGAAAAGCATCAGAGTATTTTAAAAACAGAAATAGGCTTACCTCTTTGCTTTCTTCCAGGTCTGATTCACTACTAAATTCTTCTGTGTTTAGATTTTCGAAGTCGGATTCACCCACAGCAATGGGCACTGTCACAGTGAGGCCTGGGTTGTTTATGAATGACATGTAATCACTTTCATCTACAACATATTTTTCCACACTGCTGCCTATGCCACTGGTAGTTCCATTCCCGTCTTTGAGATAGGCAAGGTTTTTACCTATGTCTACTATTGTATGGTTGGAAATACAGCTGTCTTTTTTATTGTTTAGGTCTTCAAGAGGTTTGATTTCATCTAAAACTTTCTGTTTTCTAACAAAGGCTTTTTGGATGAATTCACGCACTTTTCTCTTCACATAATCTATGCCTTTCTGAATCCTTGCCACAGCAATCTGGAGATTGTTCATTTCATTATCATCATCTGTAGCAGCAAGGTTGTCTGAACTAAATGAGCTCAGCAACAAGGCCAAAAAGAGGTTGAGTACCTAAAAGACAATAACGAAAAAAATACTCTTATTTTTAAGTCATAAAAGCAATGTCATTATGAGTTTTTCAACATGAGATAATTTTTATTTCACAGCTAACACTTTATTTCAACACACCTTCCTTCTATTCTTTTCAGTTCATAATCCCTGTCCCCCACATTTCATTATCTTTTAGCTGGTTTAACTTCACTAATACAGGTGAAAATCTGAGCTGTTCCTTGACTGTCTCCTCCACAATGGCAGTGGTGCAGATCTGCTCCTCAAAATGGAAAATGACATAACAAGGCAGAGTACAGCATAATGTAGTGATTTATGCAAGCTGCACCCACTGCAGTGTTCACAGGCCAGGGGAATGTAGACAAATGCCAGTCTTCCACAGTTCAACAGATCATAGCTCTAGTATCTCTAATTCAGAATATAGTAACATTTTGTATTTGGCAAATATATATGAGTCTATCTTGGTTTTGGGCAGGAACACTAGCTAAGAGACAAAGAGTCCACAGATCTGATACACCTCGATTTCAAGAAACTATTTCACCTCAATTTCAAGAAACTATTTCAGACTTTCTTGCATGACATTTTACAGACATACAAGGGAAACTTGGATTGCATGCAATTATGACAGACTATGTGCAAAACTGATTAAAAACAATTTAATTAAAAATCAGCTAAATTATATTTGTCAGTTCTTCCTGTTCAATTCTGTCCTTGCAGAATATTTTAGAAGATATGCCACAGGACTCACATTCTGAAGTACTGCTGTGGAAAGGACTGTTAAGAAAAATGAAAAGTATAGATACAGAAGGTGTGAAAACTGGCAAGGTGGAAGCGCTGCAGAAAGGGGCATAGAGGCTGCATCAGGAAAGCAATGATGGTACAGAAATTTCATGTGTGATTTGGGGATGTACTACAGAGAATGCTGAGTGTAAGAAATTATCATTATTTCACATTATTCAGTACTTCTGTTTTTATTCAAAATGTTGCTTGGGAGGAATTCAGAGGCCAAGAGCAAAAGGGATAAGCCATTTACAAATCATCACCTATGAGAAAAAATTGAAGAGCTAGGCTTGTTTTGTTTCACAGAGAAATGACTGAAAGTGGAAACAGTAAGCTGTTAAGTATTATAAATGTTGTCACAAAGACCAAGAGTTTTCTATCAATATTGAGACAATTTAGTTTACTTGGATGTAAAAGGTGATTTAAATTAGACAATTTTTTAAAAGGCACTCTTAAGTGTAAGCATAATTCAGCACTGATCTTACTAAAGAGGTTATAAACTTACTGACACTTAAAAGAAAAAGTAGACAAACGATTTTCATAAATGGTCAAGGTGTATTTGAACCTGGTTTACAGAAAGGGCAAGTGAACTACGTGATTTCCTGAAGTTCCTTCTCTAGTCTTCATCTTGGATTTCTGAATCGTGAAAAACAGGAAATACGTCCTAAGAGTTTTAAAAAATCCCCACTGGTTACATACCACTAGGTTTCCAATCACCATGACCATCATGAAGACTGTAAGGCACATGGTTTGGCCAGCAACCTCCATGCAGTCCCACATTGTTTCTATCCATTCTCCACACAGCACTCGGAATACAATCAGGAAGGAGTGGAAAAAGTCATGCATGTGCCAGCGAGGAAGTTCACAGTCACTGGAGATCTTGCAGACGCATTCTTTGTAGCTTTTCCCAAACAGCTGCATCCCAACCACAGCGAAAATGAACACAATGATGGCCAGCACCAGGGTCAGATTCCCCAGAGCTCCCACTGAGTTGCCAATAATCTTAATCAGCATATTTAGGGTTGGCCAAGATTTTGCCAATTTGAAAACTCGAAGCTGCAAAACAGAAGAATGGTGTATGGTTCTTCATTATGCTAATCGTAATGAAATTACTGCTATACATTTCATATTTCAGTTACCCAGTGTCTACATCATGTCTCTTGTAACCTTCAGAAGTTTAGGTACAAAATTTCTGTTTCCAGTCCTTTGTACAATGCTACACATCAGCAGTGTTAAGTCCTGATTCAAGTGATAAGAAATCAAAAATACTGTCTCTATGCTCATTCCAATCACATTGCAATTATCACAAAGACTCCAATTCAGACGTTGACTCTTTTGGTGACTTCAGGTATTTATAAAGAAGTTGTACTTGTTAAACAAGTTGAACAAAACACCCTTTCTCCTGCAGTTAACTCTAAGAAAATACTACTAAAAATAAATGAGCACATATGAAATATGATCAGTTTAACAGGACCATAAGTGTACAGTCACTTCCAGATCCTTTCATCTTAACTGGCTGTGAGATGGAGGAAATAGTTTTCCTAAAAAGAGAAACAAGCTAGAGTCGTTAATGACAGACATAAAAGTGACTTGCAAGTATCTTTAACAATATATTTTCTGTCATTTAAAATAAATGTAATGTGTCTTACAAAACTTGTCATACCACATTGAGAAAAACAAAGGAAATTATTATACTAATAAGTACAACTTGAAACAGACAAAAATGAAATTATTGGAAAGATACAGCGAGTGTTTAGACAATGGAAAGAGGAGAATACTAAAATGAATATAAAGCAAAATATTATTTCATGTGATGATTTTATGTTTTATAAAGAAAACACATAAATGTCAAGTTAAAACCAGAATCTATTACTGAGAGAGGTCAATCCAGGCAGATTTTAGACTTTAGGCAAATTACAGTATAATGCTATCCAGAGAACCAGAAAACAGACTTATTTAAAATCTCCTACTTTTTAAAGGGGATTTATTTAACTTTCATTTAAAATTAATTTTTTTTTTAATTTAAGGCAGCAGTTGAGCTTTATGACTATGAACTCCAGCTTCATGTCTCTCACTGTGTAGGTCTTTTCAGAAGAGTTTTTGGACATCAGCTTGCATGCTAGCCTAGTCTGCAGCAAGACCAAGGTTTTCCAAGTTCCTGTCCTGTTCCTGTATCTAATAACAGACAGAGACACTGTACTGGCTTCTGAACAGAAAAGCTGTTAGACAGCAGATAGACCCTTGCAGAGGATGGTACGGAGAAGGCTGGTAGGGATGAAAAGCCCCTGGACAAAGAAAAATCTTAACACTACTCTCTTTTAAAACTAAGCATGAAAGCCAAGTGGTAATGAAGCCTATAAGCTAAAATTGTCCATAAACTTTTATTAAGTAACCCGTTATTTAGCAAACAACTCACTAATCTTCAGCCACAGGTAGTGAGGCCCCTGTGGCTCTTGCTTTTTTTTACTCCCTCATCTAGGCAGAAGACTCTAAGAGATACTTCTATTATGAAAGTTAATCCTTTAAGCAACTTTCATCAAGAATAGAATTGATGTTGACAATATCTTGAAGGAGAAATAGACATTACTAAGATAACATGCAAAACAAACTTGACATAATATATACATGCCATCTAACGAGTATGCAATTTAGCATTTTGTAAATTCTGAAAAGATCTTCTGTCTTAGCCAAATACATAATTTGCAAATGAAAAATGCACAAAATATATATGTACAAATACAAAAATGTAATACAGAAACATATTTTAAATAGTATATTTACCAATCGGAATGATCGAAGGACAGACAATCCTTCTACATTTGCAAGGCCAAGCTCCATTAAACTAAGACTCACAATAAAACCATCAAAAATATTCCAGCCCTCTTGGAAATAATAATAAGGATCCATGGCAATTATCTTGAGAAACATTTCTGCTGTGAAAATTCCAGTAAATACCTGCAAGGAAAATACAGTTTCTCACTCCAGTTTAGGAAGAAAATATTTTAAAAGTAAAACTAATGGTGTCAACATTTGCTAAAATATATTTTCAGCAAGAAATGAATAATAAATCTGAATATCTTCTCTATATTCCCATATATTGGGGGTAGGAATAAAATTCATATTTGAAGCTTACATATGCATCACAATGTTTGGGTTCCAAAGAAAAAGAGGTAAATGGGAAAACGTGGTTTTTATCTAGCCTGCTAATATATATGTATGCCAGTACACAGAATATAATCTGATTTTAATGCTCATTTTTATCTCCTTAGAGCTCCTCTTCGCCTTTAGACCATCTTTTTACTTCTAGGGATAAAGATAATTGTTTCTACATAAATTTATTTTATTAAGAAAAAAATTGTACAGACAGTTGAGCAGAACTGTTCTTCAGGATGGCCTGTGGAAGACACTGTCATCCCATTTCATCATTTCCTTACATCTGTCATGCTTATTGAGTCTTTCCCCTCTAAGATTCCCTGAACACCCAGATCCTTAGGAGGTGCTAGTGAGGAGCAGAATGGGTGAGAGAATGGAACTGAAAGTTCTTATGACTTGTAACTATCCATCAAAAAAAAAAATTCCTTTAATGGGCTTCAATGACAGAAGATGAAGATTTTAAAAATCAAAATGCATATTGACTCAGGAGATCTTTACTCTGTAAAGTAAGAGTGGTGAAATTCACATATATCAACAGCTTAAAGTTAAGTTCAACGATCCCAAACCTATAAATAGTCAACTTTTTCTTTTACATGAACGTGCATAAGTCACAGAAGAATTAAAGAAAAATGCATTTCACATACATGGCCCATCATGAAAGACTTACAAGGTTTCCTACTGAAAGCACACCACTGAACTGTTCTGTCATTGGGTAGTGCTCCATGGCCATGAACAGGGTGTTTAGGACGATGCAGATGGTAATGGCCAGATCAACAAAGGGGTCCATCACAATCAAATTTACAATATGTTTGACTTTCAGCCAGGGAGTACAGCAGTCCCAAATCAAGCAAGTGTTAGCAAATTTATACCAGCACGGTGGACATTTCTGTCTGGATTCTTCCAGTTCTAGAGAGAAAAACGAAAATAACATTTTAAACATATTTCTCTATTACAGAATCACCTGGGTATTTCCTTGAAGCCTAAATGCTGTTTTCCAAGGTACCGTGGATAGACTGTGTAGATATTTTGAAACTAAGACTGCTGTCAGTCAAAAGAAATTACAAGTTAAAATAATCTATAAAACAAACAAACAAAAAACTATACTAAAGGTTCAGTAGATAAAAGAACAATTCACAAGCTAATGCTATATAGAATGAAAAAGAGAAATTTGTCTTAGAAACCTGTCATAAGGCTAGGTGATGAGGGGATTGAAAGCAGCCCAGCAGACTAAGACTTGGGGTTATTGGTGGCTGAAAAATTGAGTGTGAGCCAACAATGTTGGTCACAGCGCAGAGAGCCAATACCCTCCTGGGCAGCATCAAAAGCAGCATGGCCAGCAGGCTGAGGGAAGGGGTTCTCCCCCTCTACTCCAGCTGGAGTGCTGTGTTCAGCTCTGGGGTTCCCAGCATAACAGCAGGCTCAGAGGAGGCCACAAAGATATTCCGTGCCAGAGCACATGTCCTATGAGGACAGGCTAAGAGACCTGGGGCTGTTTATCTAGAGAAGAGAAGGCTCTGAGGAGATCTTATTGCAGCATTCCAGTACTTACAGGAGGCCTGCAGGAAAGCTGGAGGGGGAGTCTTCATCAGGGAGTGGAATGATAGGATGAGGGTTTACAGTTTTAAACTGAAAGAGGGTAGGTTAGATTAGGTAGTAGGCAAAAATTCTTTCCTGTGAGAGTGGTGAGGCCCTGGCATAGGTTGTCCAGAGAGGCTGTAAATGCCCTGTCCCTGGATGTGTTCAAGGCCGGGTTGGATGGGGCTTTGAGCAATCTGCTCCAGTGATAGGTGTTCCTGTCAATGGCGGGGGGGGTGGAACTAGATGATCTTTAAGGTCCCTTCCAATAAAATATTTTAAAGTTTCCTCATGAAAGATAAGCATTTAGAACAAGCCTGAAGTCAGAAAAGTATTTATTATGGTCCACATGTACATAACTCCTCATGATTACCTTCTAATTTTCTATTTTGGGCATAGTCATTTAAGCCTCAACATAATGTTTCACACTTTCTTACAAATACTTGCTTAATTCTATGATTCAAATTAATTGTATTTAGCCTTACAGAAAGAAGAACATGATCCCTCCTTTGTGAAACAGCAAGTCTGTTGAACTGGTAGAAGGGGATTTTTCTACTGCAAGAAGCATAGCCATTTCAGTAACCTAAAAACATACCCCAAAACATAACCTCACTAGAGAAAGAATATGTTGAAAAATTGGTTTTGTGTGCATTTAAATTAGAAGCTTGCTACTTCTACCTCCAACCTATCAGTATATTGCAAGCTTGACTCTTTTCCCGAATTTATCAGTCCCATACTAAAAAAAAAAACACCAAAAACTTCCACCCCAAACTCCATACAGAAATCTCTTCTTGTCTGTACCCTCTCTTCTTGTCTGTACCCTCTAGGCTGAAATAGCTGCCTTAAAACATCACTACTACTTAATGTATGATACACTTAATAGCATTTTAAGGCACTGTCACACAAAAAAATCTGTGTTACATACCTTCCATTGTGTTTGTAAGCATGCTGGCTATACTCATTGCTCTTTGCCTTGCACTAGGGTCTGTTAGGTAGTCCATAGGAACGTGGTAAGAGCTAGAATGTCTCTTTCTTAAGTCGGTTTCTGTAGTAGTGCCCTGAAAATAAAACACTGATGAAATAGCTAATTGATCATACATTTAATAACACTTTAAGTTACTGGTTTAACTCAGTTTTAACTCTACTGGTTTAAAACACTGCTCCACATCATGCTCCAGTTATATTGAGGCTCTGCAGCAGACTAAGGTATGCCTGATTCTGTGTAGAACAAATAGTCAAACACTGTGGTAGGATTCCTCTTGTGCCTGAAGAATATGTTTTCAAGTATTTTGCTGAAACGGGGCTGAGATATTAAAGCAGATTTCAGACTAAAAAATGTTCCACAATGCTTGCCAAAGAGCTCTGCAGTAAATATCTTTCTTTTTAGGCAGTGAAGTCTTTTTCTAAACATGAAAATGTACAGCCCACACAGCTAGCAGTAAAGGAACTAAGTGTAAGTGCATTTTCTTAAGATAACTCTTAATTTAGAATAAACTATGAATTTCCTAGCACATTTTTCAAACAAAAGAAAAAATATTTAGTAATGTTGACATAAAAAAACCCATAGAAAAATTAGCTATATTACAGGAACACTATCACAACCCTTTTAAGTTGTATTACCAGGGTAACATCAAAAGTTTCATGTATGGACAGCAGGAAGCTAAATACTCAATATATTCCATTAGGTAACTGTAATATTTTTTTTTCCATTTTGATATCCTTTCTGATATACAAGTACAGAACCATCCAGTTAAGTCTAAGCATAATGAATCAATGGGTGTAAGACTACAGAAACTAAATTTATTCAATGGTTTATTGTGCTATTCTGTTAATTCCCAGTCAATTAGCATGCATTTTCACTTATTTAGTTAATGAGAGTTGGACAATTTCAGTTTCTCCTTTAGCTTATAGCTGGAATACATGAAAGGAGCATTCACAGCTTAGCCAGAAAGGCCGTCATTGCCATGTGACTAAATTCTGTGGAAAGTGACTGATCATACAGGGAGAGAACATCATGCCTGAGCTATTGCAGACTTTCTTACATTGCTAGCAGTGGCTGCTTTATCAATCATCACCTCTGGCAGAAGCTGTCCCGTAGGCGATGTCAGAGCCGGCGGCCCACCAACTAAAGAAACTACTCCATTGCAATCCACAGTGCTGTGCATCTTCCCGTTTGCTGGAAGTGCAGGTACTGTTCTGGATGACCTACTGGCCTGGCTAATGTTACTGTTGCGCCGTTCACCGTGTCTATGAGGAACAAAGAGAGAATCTCTTCTGCTCTCATTGTCTTCAAAAGTGCTGTGCTCGTCATCAGCAAAGTCATTTTCTGATCCTACATCCTTTGCTCGACCTCTGAAGCTGAAAAGACTTGTTCTGCTGTTGCGCCTTGGGGAAAACAGGGAGCCACGAATGCTCAGCAAAGACTGCAGGTAAATAAAAACAATTATTATCAGATGAAAATCCTTTAAAATACTACATTTTCATACAGAGGAAAAATCCACAATGTCTTAAAGGGTAAGGTCATCTACAAAGAAATGAACTGGTACAGTCCCCCCGCAATGCACTCCCTTTTAGGTACTAAACAAAGAGTACATAAGTGACAGACAAAGACTAGTTATTTTACCACTTTGGATATATGAAATCAATCAGTTTGATTAGAATAAAAGAAACTGCTTGACAGAACTGTTTCCTCTGCTATTCTGCCTATGTTATTACCAACTGTTCATAAACTGAGTAAGTATATCTAGACACTGTTTACCCCAGGCTGGCATTAGTATGACAGGCTGAGTAAATAAAACTTTAGGCAAATTTTCTGTGACTCAATCTGCACACAGAAGTAGCTCCCAAATACTGCCTAGTTTGAAAAACTAGGATACTAGTTGAGTGGGCCATAATAGGTTTCTTATCCCTTTTTTAAAGTCTTAGCTATCCTGAATATGCACTGATTTGCCTGTAATTTTGTATGAACAGGTTTACTAATCTTCATCAGTTTACTCATATGAATAAATATTCTGCTATTGGAGGATCTCGTCATATTAGAGCCAAAATAATGCTCTAATCTTACAAATAACTATACATGTTCCTAGTTTTAATTCACATCAGTAATTGCCTTGACTTGATTGATAAGTATTAGCACCTGATTTCACCCAAGACCTCTATGAACAGCAGAGATGATAAATAAAGAAGCAGTGTCTTTGTTTCTCTTCTGCAACTTATCTTTGTGGACCTGAGCTCCATTGTTCTAGGGACTGCAAAATGCAGAACAAAAAGGCACTCTGCAAAGAACTTATCATTTAAACATAACACAACAGATGGATACAAAAAGAGAGGGAATACACAGAGGCAAAATTGATGAGTATGATAAACAGTCATCTTAGCTCACCTGAAGTCACTTCCCTGTCAAGCTTTCTGTAGGCAGCATGGTAAAAGAGAGTTTTAAAGAGGGATTTGAGGAAAGCAATGAAGTGTTCTGTGAAAACTCATGGGAGCTTCTTCCAAGCATGAAGGGCAGCATACCAGAAAGAGCTCAAAAAAACTAGTTTGAAAATTTAACAGGAGGTTATGAATGCTGGTATGGGTCAGTCAAAGCTGGGACTTGTTTACTGTAAGTAGACAAGGTGGGTTGGGAGGAACTTTAGGAACAGTATGTTTTATGGTATTAAAAAAAATTATTTGGGTAAATATGTTTACTAGCAGATTAGAGAAAAGCAATGGGATAGGTTAGTGCTCTCTGCAACAACACTCTTGATGAATACAGCAGTAAAGAGGTCCAAGTTAAAAATGATTCACAGTTGTTGGTCCAGAATAGAGTTAAAAAAAAAAAAAAAAGAAAATAAAAAGAGAGAGAGAAGGGATCTAGCTAAAGGCTTTGTGGAAATCCCTTAGAAAACTGTCAAAGGGGTAAAAGGATCTCCTAAAGCACAACTAAACCAGGAGACTTGAGAGGAGACAAAGTCATGGATGTTAGGAAGAATAAGATTTCAAGAGGAATAAAATGGTCATTTACATTGAAAGAAAATGAAATGCCAAGGAAAAAGTCAAAGATGATATATAAGCCTGAGTTTTCTCTAGGAAAATGGTATTAAAAACTGGTGAGTGGAGCTTCTGTTTAGTGGTTAGAATCCAGAGTGAAAAGGAACTAGGGTTGGAAAACCAGAGGGGAGGTGATTTCTAGACTGTCATAGTCAAACAACTGTAAATGAACTTGGAGATGAAAACGTTAGAAGAACAAGTTGTATGAGGAATGCCTCATTTCTTACAAGATGGATGAATTGAGCTGCAGTTGAATAAGGCTGCAGTTTGAATGAAGAGATAGGCAAGAATATGCACCTAGGGGATCAGATGGATCTTCAACATGAAGTTGAAGTCAATTGATATGTGTGAAAATTTGTATAAGGAACAGAATGAATCATGAACTAAATTCAGCAATGAAGCCTCACAGAGATTAGTTAGACAGTTAACAACATAAAACGGTGGCAGACCAAGGAGGTGGGGTGAGGAGAAGGATGCATTACCATTGAAAAAGGAAATACATTCGGAAGTGAGTGGAAGGAGTGGCAGAAATAAAAAGCCAGAAACATTATATTTCCACCACAGTCTGATCTAAGGAGGACAGTCCTTAGGAAGAAAATATTGGATGAAGAGGTCTGAGCTTCTTTGAGAATGTGAGCCAGAGAAAACAATACATGAAGAGAGTATGAACACTCATGATCTATTAAAGGATGAAACAGACTTTCCAGAGACAGAAACAGAAGAGGATTAAAAAGGCAGGAATGAATTTAGTAATAATGACTAAAAAGAGGGAGAAAGCAAGTCATAAAGACCAGGGAAAATTGAGAAGGTGGAGATAAAAGGAAGAAGCATATTGAGGCACAAAAAAGGGGCAGAATAAGGAGAGAATGTATGCGAGATCTGGACTTGCAGGGCTAAGGGGAGAGTGAGAGTTGGGCAAATGAAGGAGCTTTGAAAACTGCAGAAGAGACAACATTACAAAACTATCAAATGAAATAAATGTCTGGATGGGAGATGCAGATGGCACTCTGAGTCACTGGGGTTTCAATGTAAGAGAACACATGCAAAGACACATTGCCACACATATTTCCACCTTCTTTAAGATAACACAATTAATGGTCTTACATCAATTAATTTCTCAAATTTCACACAAGCATTAATGTAATTTATACTGAGCTTTTTGCATCCCAAAATTTAATACTTTTCTCATTTGAAACATTTCATTTTGTATGTATGCACCATGTTTTGAAGCCACTCATCATGCTGAATACATCCAACTTGGTGGGGATTTTCTAGGTCCATTTTCATTTAGAAGCTTGAAATACAGCTCATGTTAATTAATACATGTAATTTTGATTTTTCACACAGGAATTCAGAGTAAAACCAGAATCTCTCAAATTCTTACAGTTTCATATTTAGCTGCAAGTTTTTACTTGGTTAGTCTTTGATTTAGGATATTAATGAATCTGTGGTATCTTGCAAGAATTAACTGGACTGCTTTACAGGGCTTTGTTTATATGATGAGTAGACAAAAAAGGTGTTTAAGAGGTAATAATACTATGGTACCTGGTGTGGGGAAGAGAATCTCTTTTCATATGTCAGTCTATTTCCCTCAATGGAAAATCGGAAACCTTTCTTTTTGATGCTGTCCTCTGATTCAGATTTGTGAAATTCCTCCCCATCCTTCTCCTCGCCTTCAGATTGTTCTTTTTGCTTTTTTTTCTTTCTTCTATTCCTTCTCTCTTTTGCACTCTTTGAGCTGAGTTTTGATGCCTCAGAAGAACTTTCGGAGAATCCACCTATTCCACCTACTCCACTATAATCTCTTGAGTCAGCTGCTGCAGCTGCTGCCGCCGCCTATACATACAAGCACATGTGCAATTTACAGCATTTATACAAATACACACACCACTCACTATTTCAGATTTATTGCCACTCTTAAAGAAATTATTATTTTGAAATAAAAGCAATGTTTCCACTCCACCAAACCCACCATATCATAAGAAGTAGAATTTGTGAAATACCACAGGAACCATAATTTGCCACTGCTCCATAAACCAGGAGCAAGTGTAACCCAAGGGAAAACTGTGCTGTCGAGAAACCAAGTTAACAAGCATCTGTTTCAGATTGAAGCAACAGGTTGCAATGAATTTTTCATCTGAAGTACTATGTAAAAATAAAGAATCAAGGCTCAAACAAGTGGTAAAATCCCTGTTAACAGGAAGCAACACTTTCTTACAACATTTTGATGGGTTTTGAATACTCCCTAGTCTATTAAAGATCTTGCGGAATGTTGATATCTCAGTTTTGCAAATAAGAATCAGAGATTTGAGTTAAACTACACACTATTACAAACTTGTTGCTGTTTGATTTTCAGAATGTGTGGAACATTTTATTAACATTTATTTACAAGCTGTGGTAAAAAAAACAAACGAAAAAATTCCCACAATTCCCCCCCAACAGATAGCAATTGACCAATGAAACAAAAAACCCTGACCGCCAACTTTAACCATGTGCTTATATGGAAGACATAGTTCAACTTCTGCTTTATGTGGCCACATGCCAAGCAGACATTATCAATCATTCTACTGAAGACTTGAGAGCCTTCAAAAAATGAAAAGGAATTTCAAAGCAGTATGTAATCAAAACATTTGTACCACAGAAATGTTTTCTTTGGCTTCTCCACATTTTCCAGTTCTCTTTAAAAGTGGAAAGCTATGGCTTTCTGCTATGAGAGATGGGTAGGGAGTAGAAAAAGCCAAATATTGGTGAAGTACCGTCACCTACAACAGTTTTGCTTCTGTTACTTATATAAGCAGAATTACTCTTTGGATTTTTTTCCACATCTCCACCTCCATTTCAGACAATCACAGAATGGTTGAGGTTGGAAGGGAACCTCTGGAGGTCATCATGCCCAACCCTCCAGCACAGACAGGGTCACCTAAAGCAGGTTGCCCAAGGATCATATTCAGACAGCTTTTGATTATCTCCACAAGCACTCTGGCAATTTGTTCAAGTGCTCCAGTAAAAAGTTAATTTCCATCTCCAATTTGAAAATCCAGTTGGATTTGGCTTGTTGGTTATTATTTTTGTCACAAATTAACAGGTTCACTCAAACCAGCAAAAACAGTGCAATGGAAAACATTAAAGATTGTTTACAATATGAAGGAATTTATGAGACAAAGTAATATATTGTGAGGTGTAGGGGAGTTAAAGTATTCTTATATGTGGACATAAAGCATCCATTCACAGTCAGGAATGGAAGAAGAAATTTTACTTTACAGGGATACCTGAGCTTCTTCCTGCTGCTTTTTCAGTTGTTCCAGCATTTGCTGAAATTCTGCCTCTTTCTGCTCTGCTTCTTCCATTGTTGCTTGATTCTGTTCTTCGTAGGCCATGGCAACCACAGCCAGGATCAAGTTGATCAGATAGAAAGAACCCAGGAAAATGACCAAAACAAAAAATATCATGTATGTTTTCCCAGCAGCACGCAGAGTCTGGAGAAAAAGAGATAATACATTTTTTTAGCAGACTTTAAATACTGTTGCATAATAAGTTAGCCTCTGTATTATAATTTAGAAATATGTTATAAGATTGATTTATGTTAGCACAAGATTATTTAGTTACTTTTTCCTTATAGAAATAATATTATATCCTGGATACATATGAAAAAGTTTTGTGTCTACTATTGTCAAGGTAAATCCAATTCTGAGTACTTCAGAACTTATACAGATAATCTATACATCTATATTACAGCCTTTAAATTTAACAGTAGGTGGGGCCAATGATCAGCATCTTACCTTCTTGTCTCATCAGTCCCAAGCTACACTCCCACAAAAATAGTGCATCATACAAATTGTTACAGTGGACAAAATTACTGTCCTTCAGGTAAGGATATGTGTCATTCAGGGACAAGATGTAACCTTTTCAAACAAAACATATTTGTACTAGACTGCAAATCAATTTAACGTAGCATCTATTTACAGCATGTTTGGGTAAGAAACTTTAACAACTTAAGTTCATTTATTCATTTGGGGGAGCAAACAATAATGCTTAACCATCTTCATAAAATAGCAGCTATTCCTTATTATGTAGTTAAGGAGCACATGGGATTCTGAATCACGTATTATATGGCCTTATTGTTTTAGACAACAGTTTACATATATGAAATTGAAGATGATTTCTGTTTCAAAAGCCTTAGGGACAAGTGAATGAAAATAACTATGCAAGTACTATGTAGTAATGGTATTGGTGATGGTGCTGTTTATTTTAGTAAGTCCTCACCAGCTGGTAAAGATTCTCCCAAAAGTCCTGAGTCATCAATCGAAACAGTGACAAGAATGCCCAACTGAATGTATCAAAACTTGTGTAGCCATAGTTGGGGTTTCTACCAGCTTTCACACATATATATCCTTCTGGGCATTGACTACAAAAGAAGAGGAAATGCTATTTTTAACAACTACTCTACATTATGATATGCTGCAGTAAAACAAAATTGTTCAGGAGTACCAGTTGCTAATGAAATCACGAACAAGTAAAATGTTATTCTACATACCTAAGATAAAAATATATAGCTTATTATTTTTCATTTTTAAAATCTACTTCCTAATAATATTTCAATGCTTTAAAAATAAAACTAATAGTACTCTACCCTTCCCCACAATTTTTCATAACACATCTCCAGCAGGACAAGAGAAGAACATCAAGTAGCATGGCTCATAAACAGTTGTCAGCAAGCTGGCAGCAACATTTTTGCACAGATCATTCATGTTACCTTTACAAAAGTAGCCTAAGAGGCTGATGGAAGTGCCTGTGTAAATTCAAATCACAGAGATGGTCGTATTTAGGTATAGCTTCAAATGCAAAACATTGGTAATTCGCAACTCTACAGTACATTTGATATTAAAATTGACTACCTGAGCTATTCTAAATAGCTAATTATTTTTCTTTGATGCATAATGAAAAATGATGATAATTTTCTTACCCTGCATCTGAGCTATTGCCACACAGCAGTGCATCATTTTGTCCTTCCAAGAAGTAGAAATGACCTGTTTAAAAAAAAAAAATCAAAAAAGTGATCAGAAAGTTAATATTTATGCCTAATGGAAATTGAGCAATTATATAGACTTTTACACTTGAAAGAAATTAGCAGAGCTAGAAAACTGTTTAAGTGCAATATATAGTGGTTAGTTATGAAAAAAGCATGGAAATATTGTTTTGACAGGAAAATTACTTTCTACAGAATCTTCAAGTTAGCCTTTCTTTAGAAAATAGGAAGTCAGTTATACAGTTAATTCTTAGCAACCTAACCAAATTATAAGATACAATGGGTGGAATACCAAATTTTGTATGTTAGCAAATCAAAAAAATACCAGGAAAATGAGGCAAAGGATGAGGGCAATTCTCTGTCTTCATTCATGCATTTTGATACATAATATTTAGTATTATTCATTTATAATTATTAATTACATATTATTCTATCCAAGTGTTCCTTGAAAAAAACCTGAAATACTAGGGAAGAGATTTCTTCCCCGCACTCAGCACTGGTGAGGTCCCACCTCGAGTGCTGTGTCCAGTTCTGGGCCCCTCAGGTCAGGAAGCACATTGAGGTGCTGGAGTGAGTCCAGAGAAGGGCAACAGAAGTGGCAGAGGGTGTGGAGCACAAGTCCTGAGAGGAGCAGCTGAGGGAGCTGGGGGCGTTCAGCCTGGAGAACAGAAGGATCAGGGGAGGCCTTGTCACTCTCCACAGCTCCCTGGAAGGAGGCTGTAGCCAGGTGGGGGTCAGTCTCTTCTCCCAGGCAGCCAGTGACAGGATGAGAGGACACAGCCGTTAGCTGTGCCGGGGAGGTTTAGGTTGGACATCAGGAACAATTTCTTCACAGAAAGGGTGATTAAACACTGGAATGGACTGCCCAGGGCAGTGGTGGAGTCACCCTCCCTGGGGGTGTTTAAGGAAAGCCTGAACGTGGCGCTCAGTACCATGGTCTAGTTAACAAGTCATAGGTTGGGCTCGATGATCTCAAAGGTCTTTTCCAACCTCATTGATCCTGTGATAACACAACATGCTCAAGAAATTTCTAACTGGATCTTGATTTGAGCAGCTGGGGGAGAAACCAAGCTTTCATTGTACATTACACAAAATTAATACACAAAATTCTATAGCAGAGGAATGTACTCAAACATTTTGGCTAACTATTAATAAGAGGTAAAATATAATTTAAAGAGATAGAAGGCCTAAAAGCCCCCAACACATTCTTCTATTTTATTTTATTTTTCCTTCTTTGCAGCAGAAAGGGAAACACACTTTGCCATCAATTCCTAGTTTGGGATTCTTAGGGTAAAATGGGAGTCTCTAATGGAGATTTTTGGGTCAGGTGGCACATTAAGCTAAAGTTGCCAGAATTAGGTATGTTCTGGCTGTTCTCAGGAAGCAGATGGTTCCGTGAGAGTCACTGCCAGCTGGCATGGACTAGCTTAGCTGGCGTGAACTAACTGAGGGCTAATGCTAAACAGACAAGCAGGGAATTGCAACCAGTTCCTGCTGACTGCTTCTACACTGTCACCACCAGTATACGATAGAGGCAGCATAAAATCTGCTTGTTTTAAAGAGAGAGAGAAATTATGTCCATAATTTATATATCTGCAATTCTAGTCTCAGGTATTATACAAGAAATCAGTGGGTTTTCAGACATTCTGGTGATCACACGGTCAGACCTTGTGAGACATCTGACCCCTACTTAAAAAGAAGTTTAAAGATGCAAACAGGCTCCAAGCAGAACTTGCAAAACTGTGTGTGGGCCTAATTCACATTCTTATGTGGCACAGCTCCACTTTCAGTCCTCTACTTTGGAAAACAAATAAGATTTTTTTAAAATACAAAAATAATAGTGATAAAGTAATAAAAATAGTAAATATGAATTTGTAGAAAATATGCCGTATACAAAACTATTCCTGTCACCTGCCAACTTAATAACAGAACAGTCATGGGTACAAGTCCTACATGATACTTCCAGATACAAATAAAGGAGATATGTTCTGGCTGGAAATACCACAAAACACTCGAAAAATGTTCTTAGAGAGCAGTTGCCAGCGACGCAATGTCAATTCATAAGGGCACCTCTCTGAAGATCTCCCAGGTATCTGTGCTAGACATGGTTTTCTAACAAGTTTAATTACCAATGTAAGACACGAAACAATAGAAAAAAAAGCATCAAGTATTCTGAAGACACTAAGCTAGGAGAAAAGGTATTTGAAATTTAGAATGACCTTTAAAAATGGACAAGTTCGTCTAAAAGCAATTGGATTTATTCCAATAGCAACAAGTGGAAAATGCTACACTTGACAAGGCAAAATCAAATACGTAAATACAAAATAGCCAGGATGTGGCCGCAGCCACCACTGCACAAAACAATGCAATACCTTCCACAAAATACAAACTGACTGTGGATCAAAAATACAGTGCTGACATAAAACGAGGTAATTTTGAAACATGTTAATAGGAATGTTGCATATATGGCATGAGGTAAAGATACAAATTAGAAGTAACTGTTGGAGGAGTTAGTAACCAATTTGAGGATCTCATAATAAAACCCAAGCAAACAAAAACTGTAACAAAAAAAAGCAGAAGAAAAACAACAACAATAAAAAAAATGCCAGACTAATTTGAAAGATTAAGAAAAAGAAAAAAAATAAAATAGGTATAGGAAATGCAAACCAGAAAATAGGATTGCTTGGCTTAGGAAAGACCAGAAATACAGAGGATAAGAGTTTTTAAACTGCAGAAAGACTAATATAGAGAAGTCTATGATTATCTTATTTCTAAGTCCACAGCAGATGTAGTAATATATTCAATCTGAAATTAGGAAAATATAGGTCAGCTATTTAGAAAAAAAACTTTCTATTTGTGTGACATAGTACCAGAAACAAAGGGGAATGGAACGGAATCTGTTCTTCAGATGGCTTTAAGAATAGGTAATCGTCCAAAATTTCTGCATAATATTTGTATATTTCAAGCATGCTGAGATGATAAGTATATTAAAAGATTATAAGGCAATAAGACTTGGATCCAAAAGCATTTAGTTCTTAAACTGAGGTTTCCTAACTTTCAGTGATATAGTCACCAGCTAAAATATTTATAGAGACTATATTAAAAACCTATCATGCCTAATTATGAATACATTAAATATACTAAATACACTAAAATAAATAGAAGGGGCTGAACGGATAAGTGGGAGAGACTAACAACACTATTATGAAAGACAAAGTAGCAATCTACTATCGATATGTTCAGAGTTGTTCTATCTGAATTTTTAAACAAGTTTTGTTAACACAAGACTAACATTAACTACTGAAAATGGTGGAAATAGTGTATTATGAGGTACAAAAGACGAAAAAAATTCTCATTTCTTGATTTTCCAAAGATAAGAAACAAATTAAAAGACAGAAATATGGAATCTAGTTCTTATTTTGCAAGAAAGAATCTTGGGGTAAATCACCAGTATTCTCTTAAAGGCGTGTCTGTGCTGTGCAAGGGCGTGTGGTGCAGAGACACCCAGCTCCAGAAGGAACAACGTAGCTGCATTTCCGTGCCTTGGCAGCGTTCTTGGGCTAGCTGATGTTCAGATGGGGCCTTATGATATTGGGCACTGTCTGTCACTAATCTAGCTATTACACTGCAGATCCCATGTTAGGGCTGTCACACTGTTTCAGGAAGCTTGAAGCTAGCACAGGAATTTCTGGTTTACGCTGCAATGTGATTTTACTCTAAAAGTCATATTCAGTGAAAGGTAAAAACATATCTTGCTACCCAGTATAATATTATGAGTGTTAAATTATATAATAACTGTGTTTTTATTTACTAGAGAAAAATGAGTGCTTTTATGTTTCTTGGCCAGATTGCACACTTTTAAAGGCAAGGGAAAGATACTGACGCTCTCAAATCTGTTTAAACCAATACCAGAAAATCAATGCAGTAGATGATATAATTAACTCTTACTTTTGTCTTCGATGTACTCATCCCAGTTAAATGTTGTCATCGTTGCATTAATAAATGTACCATTTTCACCTATAGAGCTATTAAAGATGGAAATAACAGTTGTTTCGAAAGTAGAATTGTCTGGAGGCCACTGCAGGCATTTATTCCTCAAGTTGCCCATGAACAGCTGCAGCCCTATTAGTGCAAATACACTCAGACAAAACACTGTCAGGATCATCACATCTGAGAGCTTCTTCACAGACTGAATCAGGGCTCCCACAATAGTCTTCAGGCCTGCAAAGAGATAAGATTTTTATTATGATGTTAAATAGATACTAAACACACACAAAAAATCATGTGACTTTTTTCCTGATAAAGATTTCATGCAAAAAGACTAGTAATTTGTGACACAATAATTTTAATGAAAGGCCTTATTATTTGGAAATATGAATGAAAATTTGTGAGTTTATACTTATTTTATAGTGTACAAAAATAAAAAGTAGGTAATACCAAACACATTGTTTATGCCAAAACAAGTGATTTTATTATTCATGCTGTATCTCAACCCTGCATAGAATAGCATTGTTTGCTTTTGCTGATGCTTCTTGCCCAAACCTTTCTTTTATGAACCTTTTGTAATGTATTCTCTATTAGTAACCCCATTGTAAAAACATTATACGTGAATGTTCAAATGATATCACAATAATCTTCTTACAATATATGAGGGGTGATGGTTTGGAGAAGAAAGACATCTTTAGAACGATACCCCATGCATGGCCCATGCTATCCTTTAGAGTTTAATTTTTTAGACATAACTTAAAACTGAATTAAGTTGCTATATCAAGTGCCTTCAATAAATGAGAAAATTTGCATCAGTATGAAAGCTTAAAATTAACTTATATTTAAAACATATAAAGGAAAGCTTGATGTCATAAGATGCAAATCACATAGGCTGTTTACTGCAAATATCTCATGCAAGAATTTGTTAAACTCAAAGGCTGATTTTTTTTTTTGAGAAGAAAATAATACAAGCACGAATCAATTTAAATAAAATTACATGTCTTGATTCCTGCTTTTTTGGTTTGTTGACAATGCGTAGCAAACAAGGCTTATGCTTTAAAAATGTGAGTACAGCCTTTGTGGAACAAAAGTCAGCCTCGGTGTTTAACCTCGCTCTCACCTGGAATGACTGATATTGTTTTCAAAGCTCGGAGAACTCTGAATGTTCTCAACGCTGAGACATTGCCCAGGTCCACAAACTCTGTCACATATCTGTAATAGGGGAGTTCACACACAAACACAATGACAGCACACAAATAACAGTTGGAGATACGAGGGGCCTAACACCTTACACCAACTACTTCTTACCTGGAATTACAGAAATAGTTTTCAAAGCTCTCAATACTCTGAAAGTTCGAAGAGCTGAAACATTGCCTAGGTTTACAAATTCTGTTACATACCTGTAGGATTAAATCACAATTACTCAGAATTGAGGCAGATTTTATTCTATTTGCTTGGGTCTTTGAGCAAGACCTTTTCACCGTTCACTGTATTTTGCCTGTGTTATAAATATGCTTCTGGCCATAAAATTAAATTAGGTTTTATCATAATAAACCACATTGACTTGATGTTTGAAAACTAATCTGGTCAGCTATTAGCAGGAAGTCAAAAGGATTCCTTTAATTCTGGTATGCAGAAAGGAGAGAGGATATGAACAGTTCAGGGTGATGGCATTCACAGTCCTAACGGGCTGGCACACCATGCTGGCCTCTGCAGCGCATGCTTGGCTAGAAATACTAAAATGTGTAAAAGAGGTAGGTGAAACATATTGAAACCACAGGAAGTCCAGGCTCCAAATATTCTGGCTGACAAGATATGAGGCAATTTTTAGTCACTAATCTCACGCTACCAGAAAGAATTTTTATTAAAAAAATAAGTAGAAGACTTACGCAAATGTAATGACAGTGAAATCTAGCCAATTCCATGGGTCTCGGAGAAACGTAAAATCTTCTAAACAGAAGCCCCTTGCAAGAATTTTAATAAGTGATTCAAAGGTATAAATTCCAGTGAATGTGTATCTGAGGAAAATATGCAAGACAGATTTTATAGATCACGTTATCTTTGCAGATTATGCTCTCTTGTTGTTTTATTCTCATTTTCTTCTCTTTAAGTGGCATGAGAAATAATGGCAGTTACAACCAACTTTAACACCTGCATAATTTATACCATACGGAAAGAGGAATGAAATTAGGATTGAAAGACTGATAACCTATAACTTAAATTCAACTTCTACAATCTATACGATAAGACAGATGCAAAATTCCCAGTTATTTCATTGGTGCATGTTTATGTCCAGTCTGAATCCATGTTATAACAAAACACACAGATGAATTATGTTAGGATTTTAGAAGTTACTTTCAGGTTAAAAATTCCTTTCTTCAATGTTATTTTTATGCTGAAATGTTGCTTGGTCCCAAGAGCTGGCAAGCACCAGCCCTCCTGAGTCCTTGTTCCCCTGTGACTGTGTTACAGAGTAGGTATATCCAGTACCTCACCTCCAGCAAGACAGATGTAGTACTGGAATCAAACAAGTGCAAGAACAACCAAAAATATTTACGAATGCCAATAAAATTCAGGTACTCATTTTGACTAAAAAATGTACTTGAAATGTAAATCGAAAAAATATTTAATTCTGGAATTCTGAGTAATTTCAATCTTCTGAGTCCAAGTGATGTCATCCTGAAATTTAGTTTAATTTATATCTTTAATGAAAAAGAATTCAAATTAAATGGCTTAGAAAGCTTACTCTGAGCCAACCTGAAAACAGTTTTCCGATATGAAAGTTTTCAGTTCAATTACTAAAAAAATTATTTCCTGCACAACTTTACTCCACAGATGAAGACATGCATTTTAACTCTAAATGGCACAATACACAGACATGAAATATTCGAGCAACCAATCTTTATCAAAAATACTTACTACATGCTAGATATCCTGAATATATACACGCTCACACTGAACTCAAAATGAGAATGTCTTTGTTGACCTTAACAGCCCTATGATTTCACTTTTGATTACTGAATCTTAAACAGGTATGTATCAGCCCAAGCAGTGAGGAATGAAGAAGCAGCAGAAAGGAAGCACCAAGAACAGTGTTTCACACCATGGCCTGCAGCCTTGGAAGTGTCATTGTGTATTGGCACCTCGCAGCTGACATTGCACTGGACCAATTAGCCAAGCTGACATCATATTGCACCAAGGATTAGCTAACCATTTCAATACTTTTTTGATAGCTTATTTTGCATACAAGTTTTCCATTGTTAGATTGGTTTTGGTAAGAGAAAGCTGCACTGTGATCAACACAGCCATCCACAAGATGGTTCCTCTATCTGTAATGGTTATTGCAACAGAGATGAAAGAGTGCATTTCCCTGCATTCTTGCACAGACGTGACATAGAACGCAGTCAAAAATATTTATAATTCACTTTTTCTGTATGATCATAAGAATAGCTTTTCTTACATTTCCCATCTAGTACTGCAAACAGAGAAAGGACATTAAAGAATTTGTCACGAGACAATTATACGTATTTAATGTTATAGCAAAGGACCTAGCATCAGAATAGCTGTTGATAGGATATCCCAACAAGGTAGCTGCTGCCAGTGGAAGCCATCCTAATATAATTTACAGTAGTTTATTTCTGATTACTGGATATTATTCAGAGAAAATCCATTTAACTTACTCTACATTCTTTGTCCAGTCTGGAGGGTTACTCATGGTCATAAATACGCAGTTGGTCAAAATAGTGCACATGATAAGCATGCTGAATAATGTAGGCTAAGAGTTAAGGAATGTAAGCCAGAAAATCTCATAAAAAGAATATCAAATAACACACTGCTTTGGTAGATTTTCACTATCAGGAGCTATCTATCCCGCCACTGCTCTTTTAATAGCCAGGGAAAAGCCCTGAATATGTTAAAGCTTTCATTCACTGCTTTCTAGGTAAAAGAGAACAATCATACACTAAAAATTAGAAAATCTGAAAGATATTTTAAAAAGCACCCCAACTCTAAATTATTTTTTCCTATTGAACAAAAATGTCAACATTTGAATTATTAGCTTCTAATTTCATGGAATAACACAAAAAGCATTTCTTCTAGATGATCTAGACAAATCTGACCTGCTTCATGCGTGCAAAGCAACAAAAAATACATTTTCTTCACTTTTATGTTTTACCATAAAATTAGGCATGTATCAACATTTTTCCTTATCATTATGATACTCTGAAAGCTAGCTGCCACATACTAGGAGAGAACATAGGGAAATCTTAGTGAGAAAAGTATTTTATTGCTGTTTGCTTTACATACAACTCTTGTAATATAAATGCTATTGGGAGGGGAAGGCACATGTGGTTTCCAGAAAAAGAAATCCAAATAGAATTTTAGAACAGGTCCAAGTCATAAATATTTTCATATAAATATATGAACAGAACCACTCTAAATCTACAACCTTTTAATCTCAGAACTGCTGACATTCTTCTAAGATAAAAAAAAAATACGACCAATATGAAAACCACACAGATGAACCACAAAACGTCCACATGATGGCACCACCACCTAAAGCTACAGAGAGGACAATGCTCGAGTTTGAGAACAGCTGCAGGTTCATGTGGTGCTACTAAACAGAAATCCGAATATAAGGGGGTGAGAAGTACTGTGAGGTTCCCCTCGCGAACTTTTCTTTGCATGTCTACGTTAATTCAAAAACCTTCAAGTGATAATGATACCTCTACCTTCTGAACTGTCATTACATTCAACAGTTCTTTGGATTTTCTGTGTAATGAATATATTTTAGACCCTCTACTGAGAACCTAGCTTGTCTTTATGTAATTCATATATGAACAGAGCAAAAGAGAAAGAAATATATTTTTAAAAACATTAAAAAACCATGCTACAAGTGTTTCACCAGCCTGTACTTTATGTAGGCTTTCAGAATAGTTTTTGATGAAATGTCCTCTTAGAGTTGCAAACCCTCACTACGCTTTCATTAGTGGAAAAATAACTGTGTAGCAAGAAAATTGAAAACAGGCTATGTAGTGTCATGATCGTTTTGGGAGTCATTTGTAGGCTAGCCATTGATAACAACATCCAGCACATACCAACCGCTGTTATTATCAGTCTTCCAGTATACCAAGACTGAAAAAAATCCTGTCAAGATTTAGTATATATATAATCTTAGGATCTCTATATGCAATGCTAACACAAAACTACTTTCAGTGTGCTTATGTTAGACTTCTGTAAATACAAGTGTGCAAACATTTGTATTTGTTCCTTATTAAGCAAGCTGGCTTTCTGAAGTCAATGCCCTCATTGCTCATATTGGTATTTGGGATCAGACCAGTGGGATGCCTACTATAGTCAGCTTTTAAAAGACTGAAAAAGACAAAATAATAGGTAAGTAATTATAATAATTTAGCTTTTCAAATCTCTACCTGCAATGTGGAAATCTCATGACGTTCTTGAAGACTGAAATTAAAACATCAATAGGCTTACGAGTGTATAATGCAATAATGAGCAAGAAATAAAACAGACAGGTGAGATACATACACGACTGAGAATGTATAATAAAACAAGAAACGTAAGCTGTTTAGGAATCTATCTTTCTGCAAGCGTTATCTGAATCAGAAAATGAAAAGGAATAACGAAACCATATTTTCACTAAATATTCATGCAAGCACAGACCTGGGATCAAAGATTTGATTTTAATACACAGTGTCAGTGAAGAACTGAAAGTATTCTGAGCAATATATCTGCAGTTTATGAAAAATGTGGAGGAGGGGGAAAGATGAAAAAAAGATGTGATGATTACAGAAAAAATAAGAGGGAAGGAAAAATTATGTGGGGGAAGAAAGAAGACACAGAAATTGTAAAGGACGATGACTGGTTGTCTGGCTTCTGGTATTACTATATTAGGATCCAGCAATGAACAGAAATGTAAAAGGAGAATGAGAAAAAGAACAGAGGACAGAAATAGTAGAGAGAAGAGGGACAAAGCACTACAGATCATATTGATCCTGGGACATGTGCCAGAGAATGATTTAAATACTAAGTAACATCTCATTCATTAGACTAACCACTTGAAAAGGATATGAATGTACCAAAATCTTAATAGCTATTTTTCTAAGAGGATTGAAAGGAGTTAACATGTACAGGGCAGAGGTGGCACTGAATCGGAATATTGCCTTTCCTTTATTCAATACTATAAAGGTCTGGAAAGAGAAAAAGAGAATGAAAAATAGCTTTTAGAAGATACCAAGTTACAAACCCTGAATCATATTCATCTCATCATCAATCATATTTGGTCAATATGCTCTTTCATTGACACAATCCCCTTGTCCAGTTCACACATTGTAGAGTCCAGCCAAATGACTATAAATACAATTAAATGAACACTTAAGTACATCTATTTAGAAATCATAAGTAATCCTGATATTGCTAGCTAGTAAACAGAGAAAAGTATAAAAGTAATGAAGGTAATATTTAAAGAATTAATATATTTCTGGTACAGTATAATATATACACTGAGGTGTGTAACTCTAACCAAAATGAGAGCCACTAAAACTTCAACTTCAATCCCTAAATCAAATAACCAGCATAAATTATCAAATCAAAGTACTAAGACAAAAATACTTCAAAGTGATCTAAATTTCAAGTGGTCATAAAAATATGGAAATCAAGTGTGTTCAATAACCAGTTTTTCAACATAACACGAATGTACTCAATTTTTGCTGTACTCTGAGAGTAACGTACCACTCCCCTTTTCAACTACTGCTTGTGATAGTTCTGTACCTGCAAATCTATTTTCCTTGTCATACTTTACTTTCACCTAATACAGAATTCACTTTATTCACTGTATCCATGTATTATCACTCTCTCCACAGTTTCAGCAATAACTCATGTATATCACCAGCATTTAAAAAAGCATTTCTAAATGTAACAGTGTTCTTAAAATCCAGGAAATAAAGAATAAAACCTTTAAGGCTTCTTTTTAAAATTATGTTGATTCGCACACATCTGGGGAAAGTCCTGTCTATTTCCATCATCTCTTTTTTCTACACATGGATGAAAGTTCATGTTTTTTGAAAGGAAGTGGATCTAGACAGCATTGTGGCAGTCCTGGGAAGCACAAAGGGCACATAAGCCATGCAGACCTGGAACACTACCAGTAGCCCCATGATCTGCCTCAGCTGAAATCAGAGGGCAGCATTTGTCAAGATTATGCTCTACTTTCTGAGCAGGTGTGGCAAATAGAGCAGCTGAAAACACAATGCCTCTCCCTGCCTGAAATAATAAATCTTAAATGATAAAAATTATATAAATGATGAAAATCAGTGCTTCCAAACTTAACAGGTTCACGTTCTCCCATACTTAGTGATTGTCAAGCTGCACTTTGATCCTTTGTTGTACAGGAGTCTGTAACATGCTCTTTACTACGAACATTTTTCAATTCTCTTACTGTTATTCCTGAAGTCCATGAAAACAGGACCTCTAGTAATCAGAGTTCTTATGTTTACTGTTCCCTTTACTCTGACAAAACCTCAGATGAAGTATCATTTGTGTTATTCTGACTCATTAAGTTATGTTAAAAAATGAAAATGGAGCCTGACCCAAAAAATTATGTTCAAAAATATGCAAAGAACATGAAGAACAATATTAGGAGAAATTATGATTGCAACATACAGCTTGAAGTCTTGCTTCTCCTACTGGAAACCACAATGCTTTTGGAAAAGATCATGACAACTGCTATGCATTTCTCAATCAGGAACAAGCAATTCAGCAGGATTTTACTTCATGTCCACACTTAATTAATTGCAGAATTACTCTTCTAGTTTCCAAAGTATGATGATACATGCTCTAACTTTAGGATTTCTGGCACTGAATTTAGATTTTTACTACTACAGAATGCGGAAAAAATTAAGGAAAGGAATCAGTATTTTGACCTAAATTCTATTTGCCTTCCAGACTTCAACAGGGTAAATCACTTGAGTAAAGGGAGCAAAACACGATATTTAATTGAAAACCTTGTTTTCAAATTTAACTCATGATTCTCCATACATGAACTCAGTTTTAGAAATTCTGCAATGAACACTTAAGCCACAACTGATTTTTTTTGAGCTGTTCTGCTTAGTTCTTCAAGGTATGCCTATATTGCTATTGTTTCAACATATTACTGATGAGGCATACCCCTAAATCCTGCAGGAAATATCTTCATTTGCATTTTTTCTCTTAGTTTGAGTTTGAATCATAACAATTCTTGGAGTTTTTCTTCATTTCTCTTTGAAGCAGTTTCTTCACTTTCATGGGTTTTGTTTTTTAATTCACTTGTTTTTGTTAGCTAGCTAGTTTCCACAGGAGAGAAAAGAAAGCAGGAGAAAAAAATTATGAAAACAGAAAAAAAAAAATTTCTTCTTTACTAGTAGAATAATGAGACTGCAATACATATGATGCCAAAGTCAAAGGGACTGAAAATCTGGAGGAAACCCAAGGCCATCTGGACACTAGTCTAAAGTTCAACACTTTTGTGCTGGCCGCAGCAGTTGTTGTTACTTTAAATCAAAGCAAATATGTGGATTTTTTTTTTTATTAACATCTCCATAAGAATATTTTCTTAATTATGTAACATTCTGTCAACACTCCAAGTGCAATTGCTACCTCCTCTTTATTTATGTCCCTCTTTTAAACACCTCCTCTTTGAAAACAATCATAGAACAAAATAGAACTGGATAAGAAAATTTTTTCACCCAGACTAAGCTGGATATATGATGCCTCTAGAGAGTAAATATGGATGAGGATGATCATCATCATACCCTGAGAAATTACCTTTACATAGTCTCTATACTTCCCAGTGACAAGAGAATGCAACCTAAACTTTCCACAACAGTGAAGAAATCTAGCAAGAAGATGTCTAGCTACCTTTGAGATGGGTTTCATATTGAAAAGCTGCTCCTTTCACAACTATAATACAAATAGTAATTATTTTAAAGATAACTCCCATGATGCTACCTCAATTCTCCCATGTGTAAAACACTGAAAGTTTTAGGTTTTTATCAAATGCCAGGTTTATTAAAAAAAAAAAAAAAAAACTAAGTGCACCTCTACTGATCTGTGAGGTCCCACAAACTTGCATTACTAATTTGTGTTCTTACAGTGGAGATTTCTGCCTATCACACCAGCTTTTGGGGGAATTATTATATGGAAGGACTAGGTCAAAAATAATAGAAATACTACGCCTTTGAAGGGTTCTTTGTTATTTATTCTTCTTAAAGTCTGATAGAAATATACTACACACTCACTTTTTTATTGATATAATATGGGTCCAGGTCTTCCAAGGGCTCGGACACCATTCCTGGAGGTATGTCACCATAAATAAATGGCAGTGTCTTTCCTGCCTCCAAGTCACTGTTTGGCTTCGGGCCATCTTCATCATCATCATCTTTGCGTTCTTGTTTGGATTTTTTAGCTTTCTCTTCATTGATACGCTGTTCAATAGCTGCAAGTGATTCTCTTGTGAAGTAGCGGAAGCTGTCGGGTCCTGGTGGTACCAGCACTGATTGTGCCATCTTTTCATCCTGCACCTCTTAATTACTGTTTAGCCTCTCCCATAAAAAAGTGCTAAAAATATAAAAAACACAGAAAAATATTAGAGCAACACAGCTACAAACAAGGTAAAGTAATGTACCATCACAGAATTTTGTGTGGGACATCTTGTTAAATTCAGTAATTATCACCCAAGAGGAGGCTGCTGTGAAATGCATTTTTAAATTTGTTTTTATTTCAAGACAAACCATTTTCCTTTGCAGCCTGCCTCTTAGAGTTGTCTCGGAGGTATCAATTCTTAAAACATTTAGTTTAAAATTCATTTAGTGCTTGCACCAATAGATTGTCAGTTCTACAGGCTGATAAAAAAAGTCACATACAATACAATAATATCTTTTGCCCTTATCAAGGATAATGTTATCCATTCCAGTGAATAAAGTAGGAGATATTTTCCACTACATTCAGTGGGAGGAATCAACTGTTCTGAAGTGTTTGGTTCAGTGTTGAGGAGTGAGACTCCAGACAATGCAGCTCCCTATTATCCTGAAAGCTGCATCTTGGACCAATCCTCCCTCTAGCTAAATGGACCAGAAATGACTCTTAGAATCCACTATTGCCACGTAAGGCCAGAAGGATCAGTTGAAAGCAATACAAGATGCTCCTTCTCTTCGAGTACAAATATGCTGCCTTTGCAGAGCTGCCAGCTCAGGAAACAAGGTTCAGGCATAAGCACCTGTATTCAGATCCCCTGCCTGGCAACACACTGTGCACTGGAAGAATTGCTGAATTCAACAAAACCGATTTTTAATCATCACCTACTGCACTTAGATCTTTTATGTCTGATACCATATCAATTATATACATCTTTCACAAATTTCACTAGCAAGAGCAGGACCATCTCTTCTTAATGTCTCCAGGCAGTTCAGTTAAAAAGAACAAGTGGAAAATATTCCCAATGCAAATACTTTGACCTGAAATTGCAAACAGGATATCTGATGTAGCCTACAAGAATTTTTCTCAAGAGTCCTTCTGAGTAAGCACATTAAAAATATAGCAAATGCAGTAAGGTAACAAATTCTGAGTAAGCCAATGTACCCAGAAACAATTATCAGATTAAAATGATACAACAGTTTGAATACAATCAGCCTGATCCTATTTTACTGTCTCACTTAGCACACATACTCCAGCACAGCCGCAACAGATTCATATTTTCGAAGGCTGTTAAATAAGCTGCAACATGATGCTTTCTCCTCCTTTTCAGCCATATGCACACAGCCACTTACACCTACACAAACATCCACACACATCTCAACTCCTGCAGGTCTCCCTGTGAGCATGCTCTTCCACTGCAGGCAAATGCACCTGGTGCATTCTGTCATGGATGGTCTGTACCAAACTGCTGCTGGAAGCTGCACTGACTACTAGCAGTAGAAGGGTTCATTAGGAAAATGAAAGTGGTCTTGCAGCAGAATCCTGTTAGATTTTATTTTTAATTACAGGAGGAAAAAAAAAAGAAAAAGCATATTTCTGTTTTAATACTGCAGGAAACAATTAAAAATTCATTACCAGTGAAGAATCTTGCACTTATGTGGGTTTGGAATGGCACCAGGGAAGACTGCAGCTAAAATTCCATCATGTCTTTTCCTTTTTTTTTTCCTCCTTGTCTTTTTTATTTTTTTTTTATAAGTCTCTTTTTACAGACCACACCTAACTTCCTGCTGAAGGATTCTGGTTATTGAAGTAAAATCTGGCATTTCCTGTGCAAACCTACTAAGTGCTGTAACTCTTATTGCCAGCAGATGGTACTGATATATACCCATAAATTCTTCTCAGAAATGGCAAAGAATTTTTGCATGCTTGAACACTTGCTTAAACTGAGACTCTTGGACTAAAATACATGATTTTATATAACCAGTCAAGTCTCAAGATTCTCAAAAATTCTTTTAAATACACAGCAGCTACTGCTGATGTGACCATAGCAGTTAAAACTGTGAAGGTCAGATTAAAAAAAAGTAGGAGGGATAGCAAAGTAAGAGAAATAAAAAAATGGAGGTTACATAGACAGAGTACAACCAAAGCAATTGCTGAAACTGTATTATCAGCAGTCTGTGCTATTTTAAGTTATAGATTGTGTAGATATTCTAAAATAAATGAATAAAGTATGTTCACTGTGCATTCTTTCTAAATGCAGATCAGCCAGCAACGAGAGGGAATGAGGGCACTTCTGAGTGTTCACTGCAGCAGTGAGTTCCTGTACAGAAGTCATCTATTCTTGCTCCCTGCTGCAGCAGGTGGTTGGGAGCACTGTAAGCCCCTCTCTATGGCAAATCAGTAAAACACCCCCTTCGGGCACCACTCCGCCAAAACACCATCCTACTTCTTTCCACTCTTCTGCTTGCTCTGTATTTTCCATGCTTACTGATTTTCATACTTTTTCTCCTGTTGCACCAATAAAACTTTTTTACCTCTCCTACCTCACCACCAACCTTCTGCCTTTCCCTCCTTCTTTCACACATACACAAATCTCTTCCAAACTTTTCAAGCAAGACACCTTGTTGTATCTACACATTCAGATCTTCTGGCAGTCATTTACTCTCTGCCATCTCCTTTCCTTCAGCCATGAAGAGGACAAAAAAAAGGTGTGGAAAGTAATAAAAAGCAAAAGGTCAGAGAGAGATTTTGGAGAAGGAATTAAAAAGAGTAGCTGAAGGAACGTCACTGTGGCTTTGAAAACAGACAATGAAGAGAGGGGAAAATATTGATAAATTGTTCCTTTTGTAATTGTGGTGAGAGAATGAAGAGTTTGACTTGGTCAAAATAAGGTTTTTGAAATTTTCAGCAACTAAGAAAAAATGTGCCAAATGAGAACTATAATTGAACCACATCAAAAACATCCATTTGGTTTTGATCCATTTAAACATTACACAATATTTTAAAATAATGTTAAAAGCCTTTTTAGAAAAGTGTTTCATTCATGAGGGTTTTCTATTTTCACAGATGATTCAAAGAAATCAACAAAAAGTTTACAAATAATTCCATGTAACCAATTTTTTTGGTTAAGAAGCCTTGGATGAAAACTTCTGGCTAGCTCTAATTAGGACTAGGGTTTATGTCAGGCTGTTCTGAAGTCTCCAAATAAGAGGATTGTGAGACAGCACAGATCCACAGGAGGAGTAGAGGAGCTTCGAACTACAAAAGCATTTTGATTATTTATCTGTATGGATAGGCAACTGCTTATGTAGGAAAGTTACAGTAAACCAAGTACCTGAAAAGCTGGGCTGATTCACACAAAAAGGAGCTTCATTCTTCAATTAGTAGTATATTAAGTTAAAGCATCTAATTATTTGTTTCTTATCATAAGTGTCTGAAATTACTAGAGATCTCAATTTGATTTCTACATGCACAGTGTTAGGAAGGACAGTGAAAAGAGAAGACAAAAAGGAAATAGCCAGAGGACATTTTATCCCCTTGCCTTAGAGGCTTGGGTCTACAGTCTTACTAGGCTGTAAGGAAAAATGAACAAGTATTTTAGAGAGACAGACTAAACAGGAAATGCAGTATCATCTTTGCAGTCTAAAAGAGAAATATATTTACTTCTAAAGAGGAGACAACAGTAATACATCTAGAGAAGCTTGTAACAATCCTTAAAATATATTAGATATTACACATAGCTATAGTAAATGTAACAGATAAAATTACTAGAGATAGAAAGGGAAAATTACTAAATCAAATAGTAAATACCAATCCAAACCCAATCCAACATCGCCTATGTTTAAGAACTATTGTGTGAACATGGTAAAAATTTACCTAAAACATAAATATGAAATAAGAATTGCAATTCTGGTAATAAGTCACTTCCAACTGCTGTCTAGCTTCCCACCTACAGCCATGGGTACATTTTATGAACATTTTTATCACTAATGGTATCCATCTTCCCTCTACTGTGGCATGTGTGAAAGCCTGAAGTGGACCTTGTCCTTTAATCATCTGTTGAAACACATGGCCCACAGAAAGGGTAGAGATGAAGAATTGTTCAGTGTCATATGTAAAGAAACTCTACATGACAGTGAATGATTTTAGACAGGACAGAGCCAAGAGAAACCTCCAAATCTTTTCCTGACATCCTAGGAGCCCTCATCTACAGACAATGCTGATTAATAAAATCAGAAGGAAAGTAGATTACCAGTTTCTCCTCAGAAGTCTGTGAAAACTGTCTTTGCTCAATGGCAAAGCAAAGCATTAAAATGCACAACTGGCAACTTGCCATCATTCTCTGGTTCTGTGATCATTTTACTCTCCAGCTGTGTGTCCCTGTACTATATTAGATGTACTAAGTGCTTGACTTTTCATTTATAGTTCTGAATTTCATCTCGTTCCAGTAACACCAGTCATCAAGCTCATCTAGTCCTTTCTGTATAATAGCTTGCTCAGTCTTTGACAATGCCTTCCAACTTTGTGATAAGAGCAAATTACATTGGCATATTTCCATTTCTTTGCTGAAACAATAAATTAAACTTTAAATAAAATCTGTACCAAAATTATAACAGTGGCGAGCAACTTTGACCAAAGTGTAGATTACTGCTATACTTGCTGTAGTTTGCAAAATATGTTAATACTACTCTAAGAACCTTTATCTTAAAAAAAAAACCAAACAGAAACCCATGAAGTTTATGCTCTAAAATGAAATAGTATTTTAATTGAAAGAGCAAAAGAAATCTAAGTGGAGCTTTTTCTTCTTATAAATACTATCCATTTAATCAAATACATTGAATCTAAATAATTCCTGTCACCTCTTCCCCCCATGCTACTTAAAATACTTACTATACTACTAAATTAATCATGGTGATCTAGATGACTGAAAAACATGTTTTCTAGCTTTGAGATGACATGAAACTGGGAGGGCTACAAGTAAACAGGAGGATAATATTAGAATTTAAAATGTCCTGAAAAACAACAAAATGGGCTCAAAAGTGATGCAATTCAAGATATATGAGTTCTACATTTTATATTTAGACAAGAATAAGTAACTGAAAAATTACAGGATAAGGAAAAACCCCACCAATAGATCTGCAAGAAAAGATCTAGAGTACTTATTACATACCAACCAAGCATGAGTGAAAACTGTCAGTCTTACAAGAAAAAAGACGCAAGTACTTGGATTTATAAACTTGTGAACTGATCTACTCTTCTGGTTGGAGCAGTATGTTCAACCTGGATATTATATTTCAAAACAATATGGAAAGAATTCAGACCACAGAAAGAAAACATCCAAGGAAATGTAGGATCTAAGAGATCCTACATTTGAATGCTCCCAAGGAGATGCAGGATTTGAGCTCTTTGTGTCTTAATTTTACATTGAAAAGATTGATTGAAGACAGAGTGACTGTCTTATATGTCCAAAAAGCTCTTCCAAGGAAGCAAAGGAATTTGTTTTCTTTTTATCTAACACACAGATAAACAGGTTGTGGCGTTAAACTGCAGCAAGAAGGTTTGTTAGGAAAATCTTTTACCAGTGAAAAAAGAGAACTAACACAGCAGACACATGACAATCTTTCAAGGACTTTAAGAAAGGCTAGACCTTGGAAGAAAAAGATCAGTGTGAATTTTCTAGCAAAACTGATCAGGATGAGACTCAAGAAACTTGTAACAGGCCTTCACTGTTTTAATAATAAGGTCTTAATAAGTGTAGGTTTCTCATCGTTTTGTGCTGCTTCATCTGTTATGTTTCTCCCCAGGCCTCAAGAGAGCACGAGCTTATTGTTTATATACCAGAGAAGCAGAAAATAAAGAGGGCTTGATTTCAATCACTGTGGGCTGAGAAAGTTCTTGAAGAGTCGGTGGGGGTGCAGGATAGAAAAAAATTACATCACATGCAAGAAATCCTAAGGATTTCTTTACAGAGAAAGGGACAATGCCTAAGGAAGCATTGGTGTGGAATAGGAGAGATCTGCCCCCAGCTTCTCTTTACTCACATCTCTCTCCTTCCAGTACCTTGCTTTTCCCCTAGCCTGACAAAAAGGAGTTAAAACAATTAAGTTCGGAAAAGCTGTATTAGTCCATTCTCTTACTTGCATCTCACATTACTGTTATTCTTATACATGGGTAAAATAAATGCCAGAGATGCCCTGTTCTGTCTCACAGGGCTGTAGCCCTTCTGGATCTGTCAGCACTCCGCAGAACTGCATGAAAGATTGTATAATACGGGATTGCCCTGTTGGAAGGTGGAAGGTTTAGGGCTGGTGCAGTACCTCTGCTAAGATTTGTTTTCACTGCTCCACTGCTGAAATCAGACAGAAAACAAACATCAGTTTTCCTGTGCTTGAGGTTTGTGTGTTTCATACAATGCTGCACTGTCTGTTCAGTAGCCACAGCTGAGACAGAGGTCCCTTCATACAATGTCGATGTACTGTGCACTTTGAACAGTAGGTGTTCCTGCAAAACAAATCCTTCCAAATGGCTCTTAGAAGAGCTATATAAAAATACAGCTTCCTACACATTTTCTAACATTTTAGATGGATGTAGAGCGACCAAGTCACCTTTGAAAATGCAGTTACTTGAAACCTTAAGCCAATATGAGATAGTGCTGTCAGAAAGGACAGCCGCATTTTCCACCCACTCTTACCCTGCTCATTTCCCCCTGTGTTGGCCTGAGCATTTCTGCATCTCTGCATTTTAGCCAGATCAGCTCACTAGTCTGGCTGAAAACTGTAAATAACTGGCCAGGTTTCAGACAGATCAAAGAGCTGATCCATCACACTTCGGAAAAGAAATCAGGGGTTTTAATGTCTCAAGATGTCCTCTCAGTTTAGAGTGCAAAGGACTAGCTGACTACCTTCAGTGTCTTCCAAATTTTAGTGCTTCACCTAAGCACAAGCTCAAAAGGCTTAAGGCACCACAGTATGAACAAATGGATCTCCAGAGCTTGAACAGTGGAGCAGAACAGGGCTCTAACAACTGTAGTCAACAAATACTGGCACAGATCCTGCACCCGGTGTAGAACCCAGTGTAAGTAGAATAAAAAAAGCAAAAAGGGTTATTAAAATGCCTAAATGCTAGCAAATCTAAGGATCAAATTAGGTTACCATTCAGTTACAGAAGCCTCAGGACTGCTCTTCCAAGATCAGAAGGTGATCAGGATCATCCTTTTCCTTTCAACGTGGACATCGGGACAGCATTTTAAGAAAAATGTGCAGCAAAGCTCATATAATGTGGAAACAGATATACCAAGATCCATATTGGGAAAGTTTGGGGGTCCTTCAAATCAATTTTCATACTCTCTTTAAAACTTATTTCAGGAAACTACCCACAGGTCTCTGGCAAGATGTACTCCAAAGAAGTATGAAAAACACATTCGTAAAAATCAGTTAATCGTTATCTTTATTTACTGTTAACCAACGAATGACTTGCATTTATTAATCCATTTTCCTCTTTTATCAGAAATGGCCTTTGAACAACTGCTGATTTTCAATCAGATGTCAGTGCACGAACAAAAAAGCTACTTGTCTTTCCAGATAAGAGGCCCTTAAATTCTTCCATCTAGTATTAGACACTTTGGATTTTTCCCTTGATGAAAATACCATTCTTAAGTTTTTTATTTAATACAGTGAGATAAACTTTATGCCAGACTGTAATAAGCTCCTCCACTGCTCCTTGACCACAGGAAAAAAAACAAGGCTGATTTGCACCCAAGAAAGGTTCAAAACAACAGTTCAAGTTTTCCTTGACAAAAAGAGAAATATTGTCTCCAAATCAAATGTGGGAAGCAATGTGGGAAGACAATGCAAGAGTATTCACCAAATCCCTAATAAAGCTGATTAAGTGATTACGGCCTTTCAGCTATCTAGCTGCAGTGGGCTCTTCCTCAAATCAATCTTTGCCCTGATACCCATCGTGAGAAACTGTCCCCACAAACAGAGTCTTGTGTAAGTGTCAGGCTAGAGATATATCCATTTTTAGTGTGTTTGTGTGGGGAGAGTGACTATACAATTCAAAGATGTAATGATAACAGAAGTGCCATATGTATGAGATGAGCTAGATATTTCCAGATGCCTGAATAGGAGAATATGCTGACTACTTATGCTGTTAATAAAACATGCTGTGATTTCTTTCCTGACAAACCAGAACTCAGAATTTAGCATTCCCAGTATGGGCATTATGTAAAGATGTTTAGAATGAAATCTCCAATTAATCTTAACTACAGCATGGCTACAGAAAATTCATATATAATTTATATCCTTATGGATACAAGGCACGAGGTAGCTGGGAGATTCTAACATCCCCCGAACATCTGTCTGGAAGTTTTGGATGAACAACATAAATCATGATTCTGAACCGACTGATAAATGATTGTGGAAAATACTCTGATTCCACTTCTATAGCCTCTTACTGTCTTCTGTTGCAAACACAACCTATGAATAAGACTGTGCCTTTCCAGTTATCGCTTACGTAAGCCCAGGTCAGGCTCCGACAGCGAAGCCGGGGGAAGCTCCCCTCGAGCCAGGGACAAAGTCCACGGACCGAGCCCTCCACCTCCATGAACCGCTGCGAGCAGCTCCCACTTCCACAGAAAACATTTCCACCCGCTCCTCCTGCCAGGCCGGCCCGGCAGGCGCTGCGGCGAGCCGCGAAGGCAGGCNAAGCGACGAGCCCGAGGGAAAAGGCGGCTGGGAGGCGGCCGGGAGCTGCCGGGCTCCGCAATGGCGCGGCGCCCAGGGGAGGTTGCCAAGCAACCGGTCCGGCGGCTGCGGCACCGCGCTGCGCAGGGGGAGCGCCGCCGCCCGCGGGCTGCGGAGACTCCGCACGGCCGCCTCTGCCACACGGCCTGCTCCTGAGGGAGGGCTGCCCTGGCGGCTTCAGCCGGGCCCGGCCACACGGGCAGGGGCAGGCGGGCGGAACAGGAGGTTAGGGAGGATA
>VZTG01006163.1:693580-705688 GCA_013397845.1 Melanocharis versteri | reverse complement strand
TGGGGCGGATAACGGCAGGAGAGGCAGGCGTGGAGGGGGTTGCTGAGGAGAAGCCGCCCTTCAGAGCCACCAGCGAGGGACAGCGGAGCCCCGCCGGGCGGGGTCCCTCCCCGCTGTCCCAAGAGCTGAGCTGGGCAGCGATGGAGCCAAATCCAGGCTTTACCACCAGGGCGGGAAGAAACCGGGGGATCACCATCCCTCCTTCAGTTCAGTTTGTGTACCGTCTGTATTGGATACAGAGAGTCAGCCATGCTGCCTACTGCCTGCAGCCAGCCAATTCCCCTGCTCCGGGTGGGCGGGTGTGTTGTAGGGCTTTTTTAAATAGGAAACGGTGACTGTAAAACCATAGAAACGGACCTGGGGAGTGGGGTGCTGGGACAGTTTTTACATCATCTCCACTCCTTTCAAGCTGTTGGTATATTTTTGATAAAAAAATTAACCTCATCCACTACATGCCAAAACCCCTGACTTTTGAATTGGTCTATATGAGAGGACGTGAGGGGATACATGTCCAATTTGTAACTTTGCAAAATAAACGAAGAGAATTTGGATCTAAACGGAGCATTTTCTAAATAGGCTTGCAATTGCAAAGATAGCTGACTAATAGCAAACACAACTGCCTCTTGAGAAACTTCCAAACCCAAAACACAATAGGCACGGAAAGCGTGAGGACCATCCCACATGGGGGAAACAAATATCTCCGTGGATAACAGATGAGCTTTTCCCCCCCCCGGGAACTGTACTGACACTGACAGGCTCCCTGCAGCTGTACAGCACCAGCTGCCAAGGGGATCCTGCAGGAGTTAATGCAGCTTGAAAGAAGCATTAACTCCCTGGATATCTATCAGCCTTCAAGGGCAGGATGCCACAAAATGTTTCCTCATAAGGACTAGTCATGCCCCTACTATGTAGCTGCACCTGGAAACATATCAAGGTCTCTAAACGAGATAGAATCACACACACAAAAAAGCACAACTACAAAAAAGCCCAACTACTCAGCTCAACTTCCTTTCCCATGCATGGTCCCCACCAGATTCCCTTTGCCACTGGAATGGAAGAGTTGGCTTTGTTTCAGTAAAGTGCCACTTCAAATAAACCAGAAGCAAAGTGGTTTCAGTGATTCTGGAAATTAAGTCACAGATGAGGTCCCATATTTACTTTTAAATATTCTTTTAGTCTTATGATGGTTTATGGGTTAGCAGTTCTAACCATATCCTTAGGGACAGAGTGCAGATGGGTCCAAGCCAGCTAGTAGTTACAGGTTGTCATGTCTTCATGTCTCATGCTAATTGCAGATGGGGCTGACGGTACTCTTTATTACTGAGATACTTGACCTTGGCCTGTCCTGTTCTCCTTTTTTTTTTTTTTTGTTCCCCCCCTTGCTCAGTTATGCTAAACTTGAAGTGCAGGGGCTAAAATTTTCCATTTTGGCCTCAGACCAACTTTTGGAGGGAAGCTTCAACTCAAAGCAACTATTTCCAAGAAAAAAGCTACGTATATATATATGTCCCCTTAAAATTTTATAGGTGCCAATTTTCAAAGCATGAATAAGTCACATTCTGAATTTTGAACTTTATCTTTTAGAATGGTATCTATAATACTTGCCTAGAGTTGAAAAAAATCTGAAAAATTAGTTTGCATGTATTTGAATGAACACCCCAGAGATTTAAAGTTGTGAATTACAGACCTAATACATTTTTCTGTTACTGTTTCATTGTTCAGGGGATTTTCTTGCAGCTGAAGTCTGTCTTTGTGGACTCTGTTGACCCAGGAGTATGAATGCTTACATCTTTTTGTTCTAAGTCATCCTGTATGTTGGTTATTTAAGAAACCAAACCAAACAAACAAGAAAAAAACCATAAAAACCCAGAAGGAAATATAGAAGGAAAAGAGGGCATTTAGGAAAAAAGGGAGACATATCTCAGACTGAAGACCAGCAGCATAAGAAACCTCCAGGGAAATGATACGTGTGAGAACTGTCTGCCTGGATAAAGCAACTGTCTCAAAATTGGCTGCAGTAGTCCTGCAGGCTGCTTGAAGAGACATGAAAAACTCAAAGACTTGTAGATTATTATGATCAAGAAATTCATCTAGGTTGATCAATTTGACCTCAAAGGAGACCAGGCTGGGGAACAGTCAGTCAAGGAAAAGGGAAGCAGGGGAGGCAGTATAATGGGACAAGCAGAGATAGGAGAAAGCAAAAAAGCTTGGGATGAATGGGCAAGAGAGGGAATAAAAACCTGAAATAACTGGACTGGAATTAATTGGAAGGATGGACAAAAAGATGTGAAAATGAGTTTATAAAGGTGACAAGAGCTCTATGAAGTATGTGTAAACATGTATTCAATAACTCATTCATATGTGTATACTATGGTCTCCCTAAAATTGTGTACGAACACTCCAATAAAAAGCACATATTACTGTAGGAAGAAGGACTGAAATGACGGCATAGAATTGAGATCTGCTTTAGTTTTGGTCCATTTGTCAGTAGATACTGTAATGCAATGTTCACTGTCTAATGTAGTATACAATATGGATGAGCTCTTAAAAGCAGTGAGATTTGTTTTGGAGGAGACTTCCTTGATTCGTTGGTGCTGTACAGAGATGAGAGAAGTGACTAGTGGGAAAGGGAAAAAAAGGATGATAACTATGTGGGCAAAAAGCACTGTCCTTTTTGCAAGGTCTGTGTGCTGTCTTGGAGAACTGGGCATGCCACAAGTAGGGTTTTCCTTCTCTGGCATCAGATGCCTGTATCTATTGGCATCTGCATCTAAGCCAATCTGAACTCCTTTCATATTACTGGAGAAAAATAGGTCCTTTAAAAGGCAATTCTTCTGACCTATTTCAGATATCTACCTTAAGATGAGGCAAGTTGTGCCCTAGAAGTGCCTGTCTCTCTGGACTGACTAGAAAGGGTGAGAGATGAGTACTCAGTACTGCCTCATGGCAGGCAATTCACTCAAACTGCTGTTTCCACAGGTGGCTAAAAATCATATGTGTGATTTCTAGAATGTAAAGACAGCCTTAATTCAGTCTTCCACAACTGACTGCTTGATTCTGCCACTTACTAACATACTTTTAATGCAATTTTTTAAACGTGAAATATTTAGTGGATCCTTTTACTTCCACACCACCTTATTAAATATCAGCCACTTATTTTGCACCTATTACTGTTGTTCCCATTTTGTGTTTTGAGAAGCAGAACCACGTGGGGTTTGGGAACCAGAACGACATATGAAAATACATGGAGCCTGCATTCTGATACACATTGACAGAGACGGGGAGAATTGAATGTTCCTGTTGTAGTACTCAACAATATGTATTAATTCCTGTAATTTTAATAGTTATTATGTATTACAGTTCTGCCAACTGTCCAAAGCTTCATACTACAGGCACCCCTACAGTTGAGTAACTATGTATTTTAAATGAAGATGTCATCAGTGGGAGACACATAAGGCTGGATGTATATTCAAAATTTGGCAACCAAAAGGGAAAAATTAAACCAAACAGCATGAAATTAGATCCTATGATGAGTAATGTGCTTGGTGATTTGTGCAGAACACAGCCAAATGGTTATATAGGATTTCCCAGACCATCATACAGGAACTGTTTGAAAACTTTAGACCTGCATCTTCCTTCCCTCCATGTCCCTTACAAAGGAAGAGAGCAAATATCATCACTACTCCCTGGTGACCTGACCAGCACATTTGTTTCCCTGGGTAATGAAAAGCTCAGTCAGATATATAACGTTAGAAAGCATTAAACAAGTCTCTATTAAATTTAGAAGATTTTTTTTAATCTGAAAGGAAACAGAACAGTTAATTGGTCCACAATTAAATAGAAATGCCATTAAAAAAATCCTGAAACAGTTTGCCAGGCCCAGTTTCTGTTTGCCTTTTATAGAGTCCTGAAAACCTAACTGCCATATCAAGACATAAACTGAGAATATTCTGAACACTATAAAAACATCTTTATGGATCAATTTATCCTGAGGGACAAAGTGCCTGTGGCCAACTCATGCAGTTAAGTAAGAGCAGGAAGGTAGTATCACTATTCCATCAAGAAACTTGAAAGGCCTGAGGGAGCAATGCAGATTCATAAGTGTAGGATCAGTGGAGATGGTTGTGAGTGTTTATTCTGACATTCTGCTCAGTGTGGATTATACCAGTCCCCTGATTTAAAATGAGCCTCAGCTGGAACACACTAAATTCATGAGAAACCCTTAGTAAGTTACCTTATGGCAAAGTATTATTGCAATAAGATGGGGGCCTTGTTTCATACTTGGACATCACTTTCCTGGGTAGTGATGTTGAGAAAAAAAGGAGAAGCGGCACAGAAGTATGGAATATGCCAGAAATGGAAAGCTGAATACTAAAAAACTAATTTTTTACAGCTCCTGATTATTTTCGTAAGAGGGAGAAAACAATTAACAGCTCTAAAGTTCAGTCAGTTTCTTTAAAAATGCAGATTCAGTTTCAAGGTGACTTTAAAAAAAAAAGGAGTGGAGGCTTGTTCATTATAATGTTTTATAACTATGGGGAAAAGAAAGATTGCTGAGGACAATCTACAAAATTCTAAGCTAAAATACAACTGCAGGTAATTGGACTATTTGGAACTGAAATTTGTTCAGTGGAATTTGATAATTTTTTTCTAGTTCAGAATAATTTTCTAGGTGTATGGGTTTTTTTAATATCCTCCATTTGCATTTGTTGGTCCGTGTGAATAAAACAACGGAGCTGATGTTGAAAACCTCCTCAGGAGAGGTTTTCCTTTCCCACTATGTTTGAGCCAGCAAGACATGTTCTGATTAGAGGGAATACAGGAGCTCCCCAGAGTTCTTAGAAGCATTCCTTGCTTACAGCATCACCTGCAACTTGGAGTTGTACAACTGCAAGGAGGTTTTTCCACTGGAGTCGTGCAGGCCACAATGCTTATTTCCATACAGAAACATGGATACACATATCAGTATTTCCTTTACAACGTATTTGACTTTTTTCATGTAAACTCAATTTGTATACCTTTCTAAAATTTCTTTCCTCCACCCTACATTTGACTGCTTCTTGCCCATCACTCTTCTCTAGATTCCCAGATAGTATTTCCTCTTCTTATCACAATTCCAGAGCTGTTTGCCCATCCTCACAATACTTATACCAGCTCACCAGCTCACTCCATTTCTGCATCATATCCTTCATCTTTCGCACTAAGGACAGATTATTTTGAGAATGTGTGAATCCATGAACTAATTTGGAAGTGAGGTCATTACTGAGAAAAGCTATATAATCCCTTTCTCAGCAATGGAGAACACTTCTCCAGAGTTCCCAGCCTCTGCCTCTCCACAGAGCAAGATATCAGCATGAGTAATAACACCCAAGTGTCCCATATAACATTAAAGGTCATCATCATCATGCCCTGAGGCTTATGTTCACTTTTTTTTTTTTTTTCCCCAAAGGATACCAATGGAGTAAAGTACCAGATTTCTCTCTGTGAGAGTAGCCTGCTTTCGGTTTGGCTTAGAGTGATGAAGCTTTGCTTCAGATCAAAGATCATGTTATTCATAAAAAACTTCAGCCTGGCAAAAGCGCAAATATCTTTTTACAGTCGTAAGTATAAAGGCTGTGAAACACTTTAAATGTTTACTCAAACTGAAAATACCATAAAAAAAAATTTAAACAATAAGTCTTGAAAATGTTCTGACTGTTGCATATGTTTAGCCAACATAACTACAAAAGCAAACTGTTTGCAAGATGTAAAATGTTATTCTATTGAAAAGTGACTCTTAAAAGTGTGGCCCAGTAACATTTACACTCTATTTCTTTCTAATCAAATTGACTTCCTTAATAACTTTAAAGATTTCCATCTTCCCATTGCTTCTGAGAGTAAAATTCTATGCTTTCCATTTCATCTGTTGGTATTTTCCAGAGGCCAAATGAAAGTAAAACTCAACCTTCACCCCAGTATTTTCAAAGCATATTCTCATTGCTTCACTAGGAGAACTTTTCAGTAGTATTATCGTGGTACTTGGAAGGCTGTCTACTGTCAGCACTTTCTTGGTGCTTCCTATTTTACAAAATGGAAACCAGTCTCTGCACTGAAAAATCTAACCTGTGTGAATGGATTTGCACAGGGTGTTTGTGCAGCCATCACTGAAGTCTCAATCTGCAAACAATCGTGCAGTGTTTGCCCCATGTCTGCTTTCAGGTTAACACAACTACAGATGGAAGATTTTTTCATCCTGCCTGGTGTCAGTACTTATCTTTTAGTTTCCATGGTTGCATTATTGACTTTCAGCAAAGAGAAAACACATGGAGCTCACACACTCTACAAATACACCTGTTAAACTCTTTGGATATGACCTTGCGTGCTACAGTGCCAGTTAAAATAACTTTGCCAGAGACTTCCAGGAGGGAAGACTTATCTAACAAAGCTTGCCTTGTGGCCCAAGAAGTAGGATTTTTCACTGGTTTGCCTTTGGTACAAATGTTTACTAATACACAAAATACAAGGAGCATACTTAGGCTGTCAAATTTCAACTATCCTGGGCAGACTTCTTGTTTCATTATAGTGTTTGTTTAGAAATTTGCCATATACTTGCCTATAAGCATATGGTTTGTTTAGATACTTGGGTGCTGGCACCTGTTTATGGAAATCATTTTTAAACAGCAAATTCAGATCCCAGTGTCTAGGAAAAGGACATTTGTTTCTGACCTTGCTCCACGCAGTTTATGATTCATTAAACTCCGGCCACTGTTTTTCTTGAGATCACGGACTGTCAAATTTTTTTTGCATGTATCTGTCTCCATTTTGTATACACGTATTGAATTCAGCTCCTAATATATCTGTTATCCTACTGAGATAAACGGGTGAGTCTAGAACACGGTGTATTGCTTCAGAGAACTTGAGTCAGACTCCTAATTTCAGAGTGAGTCATTTACATTTATCATCAAACAAAACTACGTTGGGGTCAAAGTCTGTGGAGGATTTTGCGGTTACACTGAGGATGGTGAGACATGGTGAAGATGGTATAGAAAAAAAGTATAATTACCATCCATCCAGGTAGGAAGACTGTTTCTGCCCCACTCTGAAAGCCTGCTAGTAATTCAACTAAAGGAGCAGTGAGAGGAATGGCAGCAGTAGATGGGGAAACCTTGTAGCTTTAACTAAGTTAGCTCAGTATCAGTGGCCAGAAAGCTACGGAGTCAAAAATTAGCAGGCCAGAATAATCAGGTAGGCTTGTACAGTTCCATACAGCACGAATTCTGCCTTTGAAACCAAAGTGCTAAGCTAAAGGCTGGCTGGACCTGCTGCCATCCTGCTTTTTACTGCAGTGTTGAACAGCACCCAATATTTTGGCTAGAGCGGGTTGTTTGGCATCTGAATTACTCAAAAGCTGTATGTTACAACTCCATTCAAGACCAGACGATCAGCACCTCAGGGCATAAAACCCACGCACCCCCTCTCATATGACAAGGCCACAGAAGACCACTTGCTGTATGTTCAAACCTGGGCATCCACCATCTTAAAACGCGTGCCTGCTCATGCTATATGTTATCAGTTTGTGCAGGTAAGGTGGCTAAACTCTGCATGGAGCAATCATTATCTTATTGAACATGAGCCTCTTGGTGGAGGAAGTGTGCATTTTTAATGCATAATGGCTACTACCTGTGAGGATCTCCAGAAAGATGGTGAGAACCAACTAGCATTAGCAAGAATTCATCTGGCCAATATCGGCAGCAACCAAGCAAGGAATCAAGCAGCAAGTAGGATCACAATTACACAAAGCCTAAGAAAACTTCACATAGAACAATCACTGAACTTCAGCTCGAGAGACATAAAAATAATTATTGCTGATTTTTTTTATTTTTTAATTCTTTTTTTCCATATAGTATGAAAACTTATTGCTTAATAGTTTCTGTCATGTGAACCTCTTCATAATCCTTTCAGCTTTGCCAAATATTGAGACTTGATTTGTTTCTTTAATGGCACTATAAATGGTGAGATATTTCTTTCAATGAAATTAGAAAGAAAATATTAACTTCACAATGCAGATTCATGTGTCCTCTTTCAGTTTGAATGTTTATAACAACAAAAACTTCACCATTTAATAGAAAAAGTACATTTGTAGTCTGCTTATTGGAAAAAGTTTGAAAGTATTTTTTCCCTAATCCACAAGTTTAAAAAATAACAGGCAAGAAAGATGAATCTATGTTGATGGGTTTTTTAACAGGAAGATTAAAAACTGGATTTCTGTTTATTTAATAAGCATGGTGGTAAGACTGCAGCATTAAAACGTATTTCCAGCCAGTTTTTTTGAGAACTTTTGCTACAGTCTATTTACTCTGGATTGTGTCAGGTAGGCTGCTCAGGCAATATATGAGTTCCAATCTTGTTATTCCTGTTTAAATTTATTGAAATCTGGCCATTCAACACTTCTTTAAAATAACTTCTAGATATGCTCAGAAAAAGCTTCTTAGCGGCTTGTAATAAATACTTAGAGAGCTGCCATGTGCTGGCTGTGTTTCTATATTAGCAGCCCCTTCAGTGCAGTTAGTACTGAGAGCTGCTGAGGCACCCAACGCTGAAAGCAGGAGTGGAAGCAAAGCCCTTCTGCTGGTCCCAAACCAGTCAGAAGCAGAAAGAGGAAGCAGCCTAACATCAGTTGGAGCTAAGGGTCGGAAAAGGAACAATAGTTGGTTCAGAAGCAAAAATAAGAGAGGTAAAATTGCAAACTTGGAATTTGAATGGAAGAGCATGAATACAGTTATTCAACATTTCTTTAAACTGTCCTCTGTCAGTATTTTGGTCTCAAGCCTTCTTTAGAATGATCAATTTCCTCAGCTTTTTTTTTTAAATCCTTAAAGCATTTAGTAATTCGCAACATCATACTCCTCTCCTCATTACCACCTCTGGGAAATGAGGTACATTATTTGTCTTTCTAAGGCAGTAACAGAGGAACAGGAGATACAGGTGACCATTGGCAGAAATGTCTTCTAACCCAACATTTCTAAGACTGGTGGGTGTCCGCAAGATGAGAGAAGGTACAACAAATGGATTTATTTGAGTGACTTCAGGAAACCTCTAGAAAGCTGGCCCTGGAATTCCTGACGCCTGCTTGGCAAGCTGGGACGGAGAGCAAAGAGAGAGGAACAGGAGGGCTCTGATGGGCGAGAGGTTGCTTCCACTCAGGGGGAGTGCAGGACCAGGGTCTGCAGCTGCAAAGGATCCACACTGTGGTTTGGAGAAGCTGGTGGGAGCATGTCTATGGCCTTAAAACATTGGAAGCAGCACAGTAAAAATCTTGCTTGAGATTTTCATGCTCCAGCTGAGAGCTGAGTGCATAAGAGGGGATTACAGTAGCATTTCTTCCTACCAGGTATGAGTCAAGCAGATAGACTATATTAGATTTCAGTGTCCCCTCCATCCCTTTGGTGGGAGAGTTTTAGGGCTACTTGGGGATGGAGCAGGGCTGCAGGTAGTGACCACACAAATCCATTCATCAAGGTCTGAGATGAAACCAAGGAAGCAGCGCTGGCAGTGTAACTGATGCTGGGCTCTTGCTCTTGCTGCAGGGTGGGTACACTGGTCTCTGCTGTTGAGATCTGATGCTTATATGAGTACACTTCAATTAGAGTAATTCAGATTAACAAAAATAACAAGAAGGCTTTAATAGCCCCTATACTTTAGTTTCACAGAAAGTAGGGAGGGTCAGCTTTCTCTTAGGGTCAAGTTTTGCTTGAACTCCTGCAAAAATACCCAACTTTATTCCTAGTGAAAGGTAATGGGATCATGCTTTGATGTGATATAGCTATTTATGTGCCTGTTTCCCAAGACCTAATCTTCACAATAAATATACTCAAAATCTGTAAGAATTTTCAGGTTTCTTCAATATTTTCCTTTAAAGCCTGTAATACCTCAATTGATTTTCTTTTTATTTTTTAAATATAAAATTTAATCTATAGATTGTCTTTGAAGCTACATGCTCATTTGACCTACTAACTGCATTTTATGAACACTGCAAAATTTCTGTGATTACAAATATTATTTTTTTGAAAATTGGTGCAGTCTAAAAATCAAGAGAACAGAGCCAGGTATTTATCCACTTGCTTAATATTGAGAATGTGAGTCATCCCATTGACATGCCTGTTTGTTGTTGAAGTGGGGCCTATAGACATATGACAGCATCATTTATTTAATGCATTTGTCACCAGAGGAAATTGCAGATCATTTGGACATGATCATTCATCGTTTCTCCAGATCCGTTCAAGAATGAAGGAACCTTTACCATCTAGTGAGGAGACCTTCAGACATTGCAATGGCTGAGCCATACCCAGATATGCATATTGTAAACATTGATCAGAAAAATACAGCTAAGCAGGCAACCTGCAGAGATGGCAAGAATGTGTGTGAACCTTCTTAACATTTCACTTGTATCTATGGAATCATCTAAAGCCAACACAGCATCCAGCATTTAAATCCCAACAGGCAGTTTTCTGTTGCTTCACTAATCACCACAAAAAGAAAAAAGTTTACCTTTACACAGGTGTGTGAAAATTTTGATGAAGTGCTACTTACCACCTTATAATAGAAAGCAACAGGGAAAAAACTGATTGCACATCCTCTATTTTTTTCTCAAACTGGTTACTGAGCCCCTTCTCTGATCTATGACTATGTAAGTCAATGCACTTCTGTGTTGTTTCTCCCAACTAAAACCATTATTGGTGTGATTAACAGAAGGTAAGAAAAAGGACCAGAAGGTTTGAAAGAAGAGTCAGGGGGTGCTGCATGAGCTTCCCACCTCCTGAGTCATTCTGCTGTCTCTCCCAGTGGGTATCGTGCTTCTAAAAAAATAATGAAAGGAATATTTTTTATCTCTCATGCATTATGGAATGAAGTTTCAAAATAAAAAATTTCATTCTTATGTATAAAAAACAATTCACAAAACATATGTGTTTCATATGGTATATGCAGCAGTGCAAAACCATGTTTAGTCACAGACAAGTCCTCCATTCTGTCTTCCATCAGGGAGAGGCTGTTTTGGGAGATGAGGGAGGGGAGAATCCTATAAATCTCCTATGCCTCACAGAAAAAAAATGACGAATTTAGGAAGTAAAGAGAGCCTCACACTGAAAATGTTATAAAGAAGCAACAGTACATCTCTGCATCAAAATTGTGCAATCCCAGGGATGCAGTTTTGTGCTTTAAAACACACTACAATTTGTATTCTGAATACAGCACCAATATAGCCTCCAGTAGAAAAAGAAAACACTTGTGGATGACCACCTTCAAACAACAGCAACAAATTACCACAATTAAGATGAAAAACACAAACTCAAAAGTAATTCTTATTACAAGCATGCAAGCTTAAAAAACATAGGACCAGAAAGCTCCAAAGAGCAACATAGTTTTTCATTATTGTGCTAAGACCCAGTTAAATGCTATGAAAAATCCATGCAGTGGCAAAGATGGCTATTATTTCCTCTCCTCTTGCTCTATTAATATTAATTGAAAACTAGGTGTGGCACCACAACAGAAGAATCTTGGTAAAAATCAGCTAGAATTTGTTGGTTTGTAGCATTGTAATTAAATATAATGTTGTCTTACCTGATTAAAAGAGAATTAAAAATCATAGCATAAGAAATATCCATACACTTGTAGATAGATGATGAGAGGCTCCGTCTACTGCAGGTACAGGTTCCTGGGCAAAGAAGCTTGTAAACTCTTGATTTCACTGAAATGAAAAAGGAAAGAAATAACGAACCGCCCCATAAAAGCAACAAAGGAACCTCTGCAGTATTCTGTAGTCTCTTCGCCTGCTTCCTGTTCTGAGATTCACTCCCTGAATCCCAGCATCGATCAGAAAATTGGTTGTGGGGGAAAAAAAGGGAGGGGGAGAGCGGAGAGGGAGGAAACGAAGCGGCAGCGGATTCCGTGCTGGCTCCACCTCCTGGCAGGACCGAGCGCGCTGAGCCCGCACATCCTGCCCGCACGGCTCGTGCACCGCGTCACCCTCGGGCACACGGCTGTGAGTACGGGAACACTGAGCAGTGCTTACCAATTCTTGAAAACTGGCTTGACGTTTAAACTACACAACATGATTTTTTTTTTTTTTTT